>CAIGRP010106162.1:0-32949 GCA_903798385.1 Fraxinus cuspidata | reverse complement strand
TCTATTTTCACCTTGGCTTGCTTCAACAAACAATTTTTTTTACCTCTTTACTATGCCTTCAAAACAACACTAGCAAACACATTAAACACATTCTATAACCATAAAAATTAACCACAAATTAAAATAATTTAGGTATAACACTCGTGCGTAAAACAGACTCATCAAATACCCCCAAACTTAACATTTGCTAGTCCTCGAGCAAAGGCATATACAAAGAAATTAACAAGAAACGATAAATACTACTTAGTCCGATAGCTTGCAATTTTAACTCAGTACTGAGAACATTGTATCATATTCATGAATGTCTTTGAAATTTCATTACAAGAGCTAAACTTTCACTTATCCAATCCAAATGGATGTGTGTGTGAAAAATCAAGTATAACGTCGAACAATCACAAGTTGGTTCAATTTCCTCCCTTCACTCGTGGTGTGTACCCCCAAACATGAGTGTGTCCTACAATACAACGAGAATATTACGAATAAGGTAATAATGATAAATAACGAATGAAATAATGTCAAAATTAAAAACTAAGGAAAGAGAAAGGATAGAGCTTGGATTGCTTCCTAAGAAGCGCTTCTTTACAGTCATTAGTTGGACTGTATGCCATGATTATTCTGGAACAACTAGATCAAGGCTTTCTTTAGCGGTGGGAAAGTCCTCAACATAGTGTTTGATGCATTGTCCATGAACCTTGAAATTGCCTTTTGTTAGGTGGTATAATTCAACTGCACCGTAAGGAAACACTTGGGATACCGTGAACGGCCCGGACCATCTTGATTTCAATTTTCCTAGGAATAGTTTAAGTCTAGAGTTGTACAACAGTACTTGATCCTCGACGCTGAAAATATGTTGTTGAATGTTCTTGTCATGCCATTGCCTCGTTCTTTCTTTGTAAATAGATGCATTTTCATAAGCTTCTCGTCTGAACTCTTCCAATTCATGAAGCTACAGTATTCTTGTATCTCCAGCCTTTTCAAGGTCCATATTAAACTACTTCAACGCCCAATATGCTTGGTGCTCAAACTTCACTGGTAGGTGGCAAGCCTTCCCAAACACTATTCAGTATGGCAACATTCCAATTTGCGTCTTATAAGCGGTGCGATAGGCCTACAAAGTATTGTCCAATTTTTTAGACCAATCTTTTCAGGATGCATTCACCGTGAGTTCCAGAATCCTCTTCAACTGCCTGTTGGAGGTTTCAACCTGTCCACTTATCTGAGAGTGATAGGGTGTCGCTATTCAATGTTGTACTCCATATTTAGCAAGCACTACCTGGAATAAGTGGTTATGGAAGTGAGTGCCACCATTACTGATGATGGCTCTTGGAGATCCATAGCAATTGAAAATATTTTTCCTTATAAAATCCATAACTACCCTCGTATCATTGGTTGGTAACGCCTTTGCTTTCACCCATTTGGAGACGTAGTCTACTACCACTAAGATATAACAATTGTTATATGATGATGGAAAAGGTCCCATAAAATCAATGCCCTAAACATCGAATAACTCCACTTCCAGAATACTGTTCAAGGGCATCTCGAGATGTGCAGATATGTTACCTGTTCGTTGACATTTATAACAAGACCTGCAGAAACTGTGGCAGTCTTTAAATAATGTTGACCAGTAGAACCCACTTTAAAGCACCTTTGCTGCAGTTTTAGTTGGCCCAAAATGCCCTCCATACGCCGAAGCATGAACCCTGAAAAGTATTGGTTTCATTTCATCCTCTGGCACATATTTTCTAATAATCTGATCTGCCCTTATTCTGTATAAGAGTGGATCTTCCCAATAATAAACTTTCACCTCATGGAGAAGTTTCTTCCTTTGCTGATAGGTAAAGTCTGGATCCACATGCCCACTTACTAAGTAATTAACAATGTCTGCATACTAAGGGGTCGTTTCCAGCTACAGAAGGTGCTCATCAGGAAAAAATTCATTTATATCAAATTCGTCAAGTTCTTCTACATGCTCTAGCCTCGATAAGTGGTCTGTCACTTGGTTTTCTGTCCCCTTATCACGAATTTCAATATCAAACTCTTGTAGTAACAGAACCTATTGAATTAATCTTGGTTTAGCATCTTTCTTCTTGAATAGGTATTTCAAGGCTGAATGGTTGTGTATACTATCACCTTTGAACCTATTAGATACGAACGAAACTTGTCGAAGGTAAACACCACTGCTAGCATTTCTTTTTCAATTGTTGTGTATTTGATCTGAGCATTTGTTAATGTTTTGCTGGCATAATAGACGACATGCAAGACTTTTCCCTTTTGTTGACCCAACATAGCTTCCACTACAAAATCACTAGCATTACACATGAGTTCAAATGGCAATTCCCAATCTGGTCCCACTATAACTGGTGTAGAAGTTAACTTTTCCTTCAAAGTGTTAAAAGCATTTAAACACTCATCAGAAAAGATGAATGGTACATCCTTCTCCAGTAAATTGCATAGGGGTTTTCTAATCTTCGAAAAGTCTTGGATAAATCGTCTGTAGAACCTTGCATGACCTAAAAAACTTCGAATCCCTTTGATTGAGGTAGGTGGCTGCAATTTTTCAATCATTTGTATCTTTGCTTTGTCGAATTTGATGCCTTGTGATGAAATCCAACAACCCAACACTATCCCTTCCTTTACCATAAAGTGACACTTTTCCCAGTTAAGCACCAAAATTTTTTCTCCTCACACCTTTGTAACACAAGTGACGAATGCTCCAAGAAGTCATCGAACGAGTCTCCAAACACTGAAAAGTCATCCATAAATACTTCTATGTACTTCTCAACCATGTCGGAGAATATTGCCATCATGAATCGCTGAAAAGTTGTAGGAGCATTGCAGAGACCAAAGAGAATTCTTCTAAATGCAAAAGTACCTTAAGGATAAATGAAGGTTGTTTTCTCTTGGTCTTTTGGAGAAATTGCTATCTGATTGTATCCCGAGTATCCGTCAGAAAATTGTAATGAGAATGTCTTGCAAACCTCTCCAAAATCTAATCAATAAAGGGTAATGGGAAGTGATCTTTTCTGGTGGCGTTATTCAGTTTCCTGTAATCTATGCACATTCTCCATCCCGTTACTAACCGTGTTGGTATCCGTTAGTTGTTATCATTCTTCTCTATCGTAATTCCACCATTTTTATGCACTACATGTACTGGATTCACCCAAGAACTGTCTGAAATTGGGGTAGATAATTCTTGCATCGAGCAATTTCAACACTTCTTTTCTTACAACTTCCTTCAAAGTAAGATTCAATCTGCGTTGCCCCTCTACCGTTAGTTTAGACTCGTCTTCCATCAAGATTTTGTGCATACAAAGAGTGGGACTGATTCTTCGAATATCAGCTATAGTCCATCTGATTGCAGTCTTATGCTCCCGAAGTACCCCCAATAACTTATTTTCCTCTTTTGTTGTGATGTCATTAGCAATTATCACTAGCAAAGTTGACGAGTTTCCCAAATATACATAACGGAGATGTGATGGTTAAGGTTTTAACTCTAAAGTCCGTGCTTTCTCCACTAATGTTACTGGTGGTGTGGGATTGGAATCAAGAGACTCTTATTGCCAATTTCTCTGTCTAGTTGGTTGTTCAGCTAAACTCACTGTGCATTCTGTTCCTTCTGATTTACTCCATCAAATTGTGTGCTGTCTTCATCACGTTCATTTTCTGGAAGTGTTGCATGAAATATAACTGTCACGAGCTCATCAAGAACATCCACTTGGCAACAAGTATGTGAGTTTAATGGGTGTTTCATTGCCTTGAACATATTGAATATGACCAGCTCATTGTCCACTCGAAGAATCATGATGTGATGGTTAAGGTTTTAACTCCAAAGTCCGTGCTTTCTCCACTGATGTTACTGGTGGTGTGGGATTGGAATCAAGAGACTCTTATTGCCAATTTCTCTGTCTAGTTGGTTGTTCAGCTAAACTCACTGTGCATTCTGTTCCTTCTGATTTTACTCCATCAAATTGTGTGCTGTCTTCATCACGTTCATTTTCTGGAAGTGTTGCATGAAATATAACTGTCACGAGCTCATCAAGAACATCCACTTGGCAACAAGTATGTGAGTTTAATGGGTGTTTCATTGCCTTGAACATATTGAATATGACCAGCTCATTGTCCACTCGAAGAATCATCCACTTGGCAACAAGTATCTGAAGTCAACGAGTGTTTCATTGCCTTGAATATGCTGAAAATGACTTGTTCATTGTCCATTTAAAGAATCATTTTTCCATCATAAACATTAATTAAAGCTTGCCCTATAGCCAAGAACAGTCTTCCCAAGATAAGAAGAATGTTCGAATCTTTCTCCATGTCTAGTATAATGAAGTCAGCCGGGACGATGGATTCATCAACCTTGACAATCACATCTTCAAAGATCCCCTTTGGCCTTTTAATAGAGCGATCAACAAGTTGCAAGGAAATTCTTGTAGGTTTAGCTTCCCCCAATCCAAGAGACATGTACACAGAGAGTGGCATCAAATTAACACTGGCACCTAAATCACATAAAGAATACTCAAAATAATTAGAACTAATTGTGCACGTTATAGTAAAACATCCTGGATCTTTTAATTTAGGAGGTAGCTTCTTTAGAAGGATCACACTGCATTCCTCGTTTAAGCAAATAGTCTCATGCTCTTCAAGCTTTCTCTTGTTGGCTAGGATCTCCATCAGAAATTTTGCATAACTAGGCATCTGTGCAATTGCATATGCAAACGGATGTTTATATGTAGTTTCTTGAAAATCTCAGCAAACTTTGCAAATTGCTTGTCTAACTTCCTCTTCTGCAATTGTTGAGGAAAGATAATCGGTGGCACATAAGCTTTGACTGGACGTGGTGCTCTGACGGTAGATGGTGCTTCTCTCTCTTCATTTTTATTTTCATTTGTTGCAGATTTCTCGTCTTCAGGTGTCCCTTCAACTTCTGCTTCTTTTACTCGTCTGTTTGGCCTTTTCACATAGATTTCAGGTAGTTGTACTCCATTTCTAGTTGTAATCATTTGTACTTGCTCCTTCGGATTTATCATTATATTGCTCGGCAATGTCCCCTTGAGGGCATTCTACAAGTTGTTGAGCTATCTAACCGATTTGTGTTTCCAACTTCTTGATAGATGCCTGTTGATTTTGGAAATTGGTATCGATTTGCTGGTACACCTTATCTGTCTTTTGTATATATTGGTTGAACATTTCCTCCAAACTTGTTTTTTCTCCTGCTGGACATTATTTGGAACATTTGTAGGCTGATTATTAGACCATCTAAAGTTCGGGTGCTGTCTCTATCCTGGATTGTAAGTTTGTGTATACGGGTTAAAATTGCGGGGGCCATTCTGAATGAAGTTGACCTGCTCCTCGAGGAAGCCCATCGTCATACAGCTCTCAGTTGCATGATTAGCTCCACAGTTTTCACATGATGGATCACTCATTACTGTATGTGCTCCTCTTGTTTGTAATTTCACCAACAACTCTACCTGCTTTGTTAAAGTCGCTATTTGAGAATTTGTAGATGCGGTGTGATCCAATTCATACACCCCCGGTGCTCTCGGTGGTACCACTTTTTCTGAAGAAAACCACATGAGATTTAGCCAACTATAATAGTCCGATGTAGAAGTACTACACTTGATTTCCAATTGGAATTCTATGATTTAGATATTTTCACATCAGCTCCTTGAATCTATTCCATGCCTCGTGATAGCTTTCTCCATCCTGCAGTTGAAAAGTCTGATTTCCAGCCAGAGTTTAGCTACTTTTGCTGGTGGAAAGAATCTATTGCAAAATTTTCTGGTAAGGTCTTCCCATATAGATATATTTGCATGAGGTTCATCGTCCAACCACTCCAATGTGGCATCTCTAAGTGTATATGGAAATAGCCGTAGTTTAATAGCATCTTCATTGACACCCGAAGCATGGAAATTCTGGTAATTTCGGAGAAATCTGGAGATGTGTGTATTAGGATTTTCATGAGGCAACCCGTAGAATTGAAGAATGTTGCTCACTAGATTAATCCATTCTACCATTATCTGAAAATTATTCACTCCAAAATCTGGTGCACAACACTCGAGCGCGCAGGTGCAGCTATGGGTGTCAAGAACATGGAAACAGGTAAATCCCCTTCATTTATTTCCCTTCGCTCTTGTTGTTGATTCGGTGTGCAGCTGCTATCACGGAAGCTTTCCAATTGGCTGAATTTAAATTGAAATATTTTGATCATCCACCATTTGATATTGTTGTTTTTGTTTGTGATCCTTGCGTCTTTGTCGAAAGGTGCATTCTATCTCTGAGGCAAACGGTTCAAGTTCGTCGCCTTGGACACGGAGCATGCAATGAACCCCTTTTCTGTATAGACAATAAAAAATAACGAATCAAATAACAGTGAAAGATAAAATAAATTAAGACTAACTGTAACTAG
Source organism: Fraxinus cuspidata (assembly GCA_903798385.1). NCBI lineage: Eukaryota > Viridiplantae > Streptophyta > Magnoliopsida > Lamiales > Oleaceae > Fraxinus > Fraxinus cuspidata. The sequence goes on along the minus strand of CAIGRP010106162.1, from coordinate 26,543 downwards.
TCCCAGGTAGCAGCGCCAATAACTTGTTGTGTTTTTTCTATCGCAAATGTACGATATCGTAACAAGTAATATAGTGGACCTTTGAGTCCGGATTATCGTTCCCACAAGGACTATACTCTAGTCTTAATCTACTTTTCCTACTCCTATTTGATGAAAGTAAACAAATAAAGAATTGATATAGATGTGACTATTGATTTTCTATACTGAAGTAAATACCTAAAACTAATGGAATTATGATAAAATGTCAAATAATGATTGATCAAAGATTCATGTATGTTAAAAAAAAAAAAAAAAATCAGGGCAACACATATTCATCTAATAATCACCTCAATTCATAATTTAAAATTCTATTCTAACTTAATGTAGTGTTCGGTCGAATTCTTATATAGTATTCAATTTACCGCTCTCGAGTTGTCATTGAATCTATTCAACTAATTCAATTCCATATCTCTATGCGAATTACCCTTAGTTAAATAGAATTTAGTTCTAGGAATTCCTATAATGACCGCAATACTTAGTATAGGTATCTCTACACGTTATACCTCGTTACCGAATTTTATTATACGTTCTCAGCCTCAAACTCACCTCTCGATTCGTAAGAAACTCAATTGATCATCAAATTATTGGCCAAATAATTCAAAGCATTAAAATCATAATAAAATCAACACATGGAAGAATAAACTACAGAAGTCTTGAATTAAAGAATTAAGGGTCACAAAAGATTACATTGTTTGTCCTAATGTAGAATTTAGCTAGAAATGATGAAAAAGATAAAATAATTAAACATATTCGAATACATTACCGGATTTAAATGACTAAAAACATGGAATATAATAAGCTCTTGCACCAAGATCTTTTTCCGCTTCAAATCTTTGATTTGAACTCGAATCCGTGATGAATTGCTTTTCATGAATTCCTCTTCAATCTTGTGTTTTTCCCTCTATTTTGCAATGTTTGGAACCCTTTATTAGTACCTCCTAGGTCTATTTATACTTCCTTACATGTTCTTGGCCAATTTGGAGTCTTTTCTGGGCTTCACGCGGCCCAAATAGCAAAAACTTAGGTTGTGCAGTGCAGGGCCTAGGTACCGAGCAAGTTTGCCCAGGCCCTGCCATTCTTCTTCTGCGGTAGGCGTTGCCTTGCAGCTTATTTTTTTTCTGTCTTCCATTTTCCAGCGCTTGGGCACTCCGTTATGGCGCTTGGGTGCCAATTCTCTGTCCATTTTCACCTTGGCTTGCTTCAACAACCAATTTTTTTTATCTTTTTACCATGCTTTCAAAACAACCCTAGCAAACATATTAAACATGTTCTATAACCATAAAAATTAACCACAAATTAAACTAAATTAAGTATAACACTCGTGCGTCACTCATCACGAACCAAACTGGCCAAATAATAATAAAAAAGAACTGCCCATTTCAGTGCTTCTTCTTCGCGGTTATCTTCTCCGGCATTTTCTCCCTTCCAGTTCCGGCTTTGCAATCTTACCCGGCGGCATCAGAGCTCTCAGCGGATCCAGCACGTGCGGCCGTGGGGCTTGCCAGGTGCTGGATCCGTCCCTGATCACCAAGGATGTATAGCTGATTTGCCATTTAGATAATCGTAGCTGATCCACTAAGGACTTACAACTTATCAACGGTCGTAGCACATTCTTCTGAGGCACTAGTCCCCTAACAATGGATTTGTCTCCACTGGATGACTATCGGCAAATGCTAGGCTTTAAACAATAATAACAATAAACAAATAGTGAGACCCTGTCTTTAACATAAGAACCACCAAGAACTAGCATTGGGTGAGGAAGAGCTTATAGCTAGTATATGGATCATCTTCTGAAATTATCACGAGATTAGGCCCAGGGAACTTACAAATGCTTCTATTAAACAAGGACTTACAACTGACCCATGCATGACCTTTGCGTATAGAATAATTTCAATCTGAAGTCTAGAGTACATTTTGTCCTTAGCTCCTTGAAGCTAGTCTCGACGTTTGAGGATTATGGGCCAGGACCTGGACGAATTATAGAACACTGAGGCATTAATGATAATCAAGAGTTAAAGTATGGAGGTTTTCCAGAAGCTTCGAATTACTAAGAAATTACAGTTGAAACAAGTTTAAATATCAGATAATTATTATATGAAGCACCAGCTCCCCAGATTTAAGGCCTGTATAGCCTACATGTGATAGCATCGTGATCTGGTTTGATGTATTAGGATTGACATAATAGCTTGCGTATGAAGATTATCGATCTTGGAAAATGAATTACTGTTATGACCATTGAAAAATCATCAATTAGGTTACTCAAAGATCCGTTTCATACACATTAATAATTATAGCCATTAAATCAACCTTGGAAGGTGACAAAAATGAATGTAGCAGAAGCTTGAGGCGCATGGGATTTGTCGGCCAACCACTTGAAAAGATTGAAATTTTACAACATTTGATCTTATAGTTGTCATTTTGGTTGTAATGCCTATAAGTATCCCATCATGTTATCATTTTCATTGACAATGAAGGCATGGAAATTTCTTCCCCATTTTTGGTCAATTCTTTGTTTTATTCGAAAACTTCTTCCTATAAAGATTATGTCTATGAAGTAGAAGTTGATACCAGAATATTGACGAAGGGAATATATTGGTTGTGGATAGTACAGATGGCTAAGTTTATGGGAAAGAATTACGACTTTCGAGGTTTTGTGGACATTGTTGGAGTAAATTTTCACCATAATCAAGGAGTAATTCGCAATTTTCATGTACATTGAACATCAGAAATTTAGTTGAGATCTTTTCCTGCCTCACGAAAAGTTCTTTGTAAGTGGTTGTCAAGAGGGGATTGAGTCTTCCATTGTCCTACCCTTGCCCCTCTTCAGACCATTTCCCTCATAAGTCTCTTATCGACAAAGTTTTGAGCGATTTGCAGGAAGTAGAAAAGGCTATCAAAGGGGAGAGATTTCTGGCATGATCGAGGTTCTAAAGGCTAGCGTTGAGTTCTCTAGGCTAGGCATGGACGAGGACAAGGACAAGGGTGAATAGATTGGACATACCAAAGAGTCTCAAGCTACTAATAAATCTGCTAGTTCTTAATAGTTTTATTTTGTGTCGACCCTTTGAGGCAGCTAAGACTATCATTTCCCTTGTAATCATTTCAACAATTGAAGCGCATTACTTCTAATTTACACCTCTCATTTGTTTGGCCATTTTGTGCAATAACATGTTGACCACCGAGCCCAAAGGTGCCCTAACAATTAATTAATTCGTCAAATACCTAGACAAAAGGGGTAAATTTGATCAAACAATCATGATAAATCACCAATTGAAGAAATATACAAGATAATCATAATAAATTGCCAAATCAAATATCTTGATTTGTAATTAAAATAATTATGAAAAACATTGAGCTGAGGGGTATTGCAAATCAAGCGTTTTGTTACAAAAAATCATCAAGTCAAAAGTGTGAACATTGAAGAATTTAGTCGTATTGTCTTCGATAATCTATGTCACTGGCCTGGTCTCAACACATTTGGTGAAGTAATTGATGGCCACTGTCATAAACTATGCTCTAACTTGTCCCTTTACACATTATCCACAATGTCTACTATCCATTTGGAGAAAAGGCCACAGACTTCTCGTTGTGGTCAGCTTTTGAGGATGGAGGAGGTATACTAGAAAACCTCTAGCATTTAACATACCTCTTGACATAGTCCAAGGAGTTCCTTTTAAGGTTAGCGATAGTATCCTTGGCTCAAGACTTTTGATCTATCGACAATCCGCCTTATTGGTTTCAAAAGATCTCACATGTACCTCATGGAGTAAATATTTGACCTCATTTTCCTCAACACAATGTAGGAAGATGATGAAGGCTTACTAAAAATCTAGGTACATTGAGCTTTAGCTTCTTATCTTCGGAAGGGTAAGATAGGAGCTTCTGGTTGACCAAATAATCCAATAGATAAGATCTTTTATTCATTTGGTCGTTGATCGATCATCATCGCCTCACATTTGGCCTTGGTGGAGGGTTTTCCAGAAATTCTATTGGACTCATTCACACTAGCTAGAAATCCTAGCTACTAGCCAATTTGGACTGAGCATCGACTCTAGTCTTCTCCACACAAGGACTTGGAAGATCTCAAACTCATAAAATTTTGGTAGCAAGTCCATAATGTAATTCAGATAAACAGCCATGCACTTGTCCCTAGCAGCAAAACTGCCATCTACCTAGCTAACAATGGGCTGGAAGTTACTGCTGACCTGTATATTTTTCACTTGCACCTCATTTTGCTAATTTAAGCCCTACCGTTAGTGCCTTATATTCTTCCACATTGTTTGGGGATTGGAAGCTGAACCTTAGCGCGAAGTTCAACTCATATCCCTCCTAGGTTTCTAGGATCATCTTGCTCCTCGCTCGGACTCTCTGGATGATTTGTTGAAACAATTTCCATTGCCTCTAATTCAAACATCGAATTTCAGAATAATTTCTCCTATTAAACAGAAAATTAAAATCAAATCTCGCTTCATCACAAGATATAATAATAGTTTTCAAGTATTAAACGCCTACTACTAATGAAATAAAAATAAACAACTAGACCTCTTGTAGAAAATAACGTTCTCGTGTCGAAGTTGATTTTAATCTAGCCTTCTCTTAGTAATATAATGTCTTGAATTATATACATAGCATGAATATATGATTAGTGGCTTCTGAGTCTAAAATCTATAAATTTTGTAGAATCAACCACCAAACATAACTTAGTAATGAAAAACTCATCACTACCTTACTTTTTAGCTAGTACATTAGGGAAAAAATTCTTCCAGTCTCCTTCGTAACCATAGCTGAAACACTTGCCTCTTGGCGTTCTATCTACTTTAGGCTTTTTGTTGTTAGTTTTCTTCATCTACTTTTTTGTTTTTTTTAATTATCCTTTTGGCTTGGAAGAGCTAACAATTGCTGCAAGAGCAAATCCACCTTTACCCTTAAGACCACATTCCACATTCTACAATTCATGCATTAGCTCAGTTAATGACATCTTCATCTTGTGAAAGTAAAATCCAAAGTAAATTATGAAAACATATTAGAAAAAGAATTCAACACCAAATCTAATACGAGTCTCCGGATCAATAGCTGCACCCAAATTCTTCGCCACTTTGAAGTGTGCAATCATAGTTAACATATAATCATTTACGAGCGTTTCGAGTTTTAAATGGATGTACTATAAAGTAGCATGCCTCAAAATGAGCCATCCTACTTGATGTCCAAACATGCCTTGAAAGTTTTCTAGTATGTCATAAGAGGTGTCCTGACTTTTAACCTTTCGCTATAGCATATTTGGCATCGACGCCAAAATGTAACAACAAACCATATTGTCAAAAATCAAACACTTATCATACACAAATCCTCTTGGGCTTATCAATGGACTTAGTAAGTTCCTCGTGACATTTTTCCACAAGCACAAAAAAATCATTTTTTCCGTAGTAAGCACAAATATCAAATTATGTTTTCAATTCACATATTTGCTTTCCAATAAGTTGATCTTGTTTTAGAATAATGAAAAATGGGATGAGAGACATTTTTCTATACGCTAACCATACATTACATATTAAAATTGAACATCGAGTAATAACTTAACATATGATGTATAAGTGCAAATATAGATCTATAAAACTACAATAATGCAATAACTACTTGATCATTGTAATTTAACATGCCCTCTATATGAAAGGTCATTGTGTCAACTAATCAAGCAAGGACCCCCCACTAGATAAGTCATATATAATAATAAATGTCTAAATAAGACTAGTACTTTTTAGTTGGTCAACCAAAGAATAAACAAGAGTCACTATAGGAGGTTCGTAAAAGATCTTAATTTGAATGTATAACCTTTGTCCAGATTTTCGTTTACTTAAAAAATAATTCTGTCATCTATAACACAACCTCAAATTACATTCTATACAGACGACCTTACTATAAATGAATCCAATCAATCAACTTGAAATGTGCGACTCCTGTAGGGGAGTCTGTTACATTAAAGAACGAGTCAAGCATGTTTCTTTGCTTATGAATTTACTAAAGGAGACCACTAGTTTGTACTTAAATTAAAACCCCTTCCCGCTCAATATTTCAAAAAAAAAGAATTTTAGTTTTAAATAATTTCCAACTGTTTACGTTAATTAAATTAACATACATTTTAATAATTACGAATTTTCCTTTCAAAAAAATTAATCTAAATTAAATTAATAGAGGAAAAACATATATTGATGATATTCATTATATTCATAGTTCCACGAGTGATATCACAAATAAATATATATGTCGTGATATATAGAATGATGGTTTTTCGAATAAATTTAAAGCATTCATGACGAATATATTAACAATTAATTGTGGCTTTGAAACGACTTAAGAATTAAATAAAAAACTAAATATTCCCAAACCAAAATTTAATCCAAGTTTCCAACCCAAAAAAAAAAAAACTTTTAAGGATCCAAAAGTAACAATTTAAATAAAGATAAAACTCCACCATTGTACTTGTAAAAATAATTTTGAACCCGACTCATACATATTTGACCTAGCCATGCAACATGGACCTAGTGTGTCCAATGTCGATATGAGAACTGCAAGCAAATTCGTTGGATCTACGTGGAATGTGTAGAGCTTGTCTACGCTTGTGCAAACAATTAGATATCCAAAATGATAATTAGCACGTAACGTTCCCACCTTTCACTTTTATTGTGGAAAACGTCTTCACCTTTCACTTTTTTGGCATTTTCACTTTTATTTCCATCTTTCCTTACGACAAAAGTTATTTTTATCTATTTTCTCAATTAGAAATTGTGAAATGACAAACACTATTATAGCGAAAAACGTCCATACCTTTCTTTTTTTACATTTTCACCCTTAATAAAGAGCAGTGAAATCATGAATATACTCTCTTATTTAAATAAAAAGGCTAAAGAATAATTGCAATCACAGTCTCAAAATTTCTTAAAAAGTGCAAACGAATCCCAAATAAATTATTAAAAATTGATTATTATTTTAAATGTGCAGGCGAGCCCCAAATAAATTATTATAAGATTAGAAATTAGTTTTATTTTTCAAAAAGTGCAAACGAGTCCCAAATAAATTATTAAAAAACTAGAAATATAAAAAATAACTTTCTTTATTTTTTTTTTAAAATAGGAAGGTATATTAATCATTTACAACTCTTTGTTGAGAAATTGAACAAAAATAAATAGAAATAACGACTTGAACAATCAAATGTGTAATTAAGGATGAAAATACTAAAAAAATGAAAGGTAATGACGTTTTTTGCAATAATAGTGAAATGTATGGAGATTATGTGCGAGTTACCTTTTTAATAATTTANAATAGTGAAATGTTCACATTATGTGCTAATTACACTTTTAAGTGGGGACTCATTTCGGTTTTTTTTTTTTTTTTAATTTGAGATTGTGGTTGCAATTAATTTTTTCTTTTTCTTTTTGTTTTATTTACAGAGAATGATATATTCATTTCACAATTTTTAATTGAGAAAGTGGATAAAAAGGACATTTGACGCAATAAAATGTGGAAATAAGGGTGAAAATGTCAAAAAATGAAAAATGTGGACGTTTTTTTATAATAACAGTCAAAGGTGTGGATGTTATGTGCTGAATATCCATATCCAAAATATTAATTATTTTTGCTACTATTCTTGATCTTTGTTGACCCAATCTCCAAATCTCCAATCAATTGCACAAAAAATCCTAAAATAAAAAAAAAAATTATAAGTAAAAGAAGCTTAAATCCGTATCTTGAATTTGAGAAGAAAATGAATAAAGATGGTTGAGTCATAATCAACCTATCTTGTTATACACTCAAAATAACGAATTACAATAAATAATTGCTACAAATAATCATATCACATTTTAAAATATTTTCAATCATTCAAACATCATACTCCCTCCGTCCCAATTATATAGGCTGAGTTTCCTTTTTCTTTTGTCCCAAATATATAGGCTTGTTTCCTAATGTAGAATATTTTGTTTTATTCATTTACCAATACACCCTTATTAAATTTCCCCACTTAATATGCCAAATTCTTGAAATCATCCAAATACACACATTTTCCACTTCTTGGAAACATGGAACAACTCTCATTTCTTCTTCTTCTTCTTCAAATTCTTTATTAGTTCCAACAATAATTTAGTTTTACATGATGAAAATTAAATAGGGATAAATTAGGAAATATCTTGGCAAATGACATTAAAGAAACTTTCTTAATCCGTGTGAAAAACGAAACAAGCCTATATAATTGGGACGAAGGGAGTATGATAAATTATTCTTAGATATTGATTGACTAGAACATAAAATCATGATTCAGAAATAATATGCACATGAACGATCTAAATTATTCTGATACCAATTATTGGAATGCAGAATAAGAATTGCGCATTTTTTTTTTAAATTCAAGAATTGAAGATCATTAATAATTGTTCACGTGTATGTTATAATAAAAAATAAGGCATTGGAATTTATCCATATTCGATAATCAATACTTTCCTCCAACCTATCGTATATATGTTATCTCCATTTGAGATTCGATAATTACAATACAAATTATCGTTTTGACCATCTACTTTTTCACACTAACTTAAGTATCTTTTTCTTCCATGGTCATGTGACTAATCACCTATGTCCATATTTATTCGTTGTTAAAAACTATGTTCAGATTTATAATTGTTCAAAAAAAAAAAAAATAAAAAACAAAGTAAAAAAAAAAAAAAAAAAAAAAAAAAAAAAAAAAAAAAACAACAACAACAACGTAAGTAGTCACTTTACCCATTGTTTAGGACAATGGTTTCAACACAAATTCATATTTTTCTATTTCGCTCATTCTCAAAATCTTAATTCATCAAGATATTTGATCAATTAAATTAATATCACTTATTAGTGAATCAATATAAATATTAAACTCATAAAAAATATGCACAATCGTGTCCACATATTTAGATGAATACTTGACAAACATGTGGAGTTTAATTTTCCCAAGTTCGTGTTATAGAATTAAATTTGACACGTGGTTTGTTTAATAAACTCTAAGTATACTCGTATTACATTTAATTATTTCAAGGATAAATCACAATCCAAAATAATAAATTAGTCAAAATTACATCATTCTAGTATAGGGTACTAGCTCTTATACATTGATTGTGAATAAATTATTTATGATCAGAATATAAGTTGTATCATATTATGCTTCTCATCCCAAGTATTAAAATTATATTATCATAGTTGATCATAGGTATTATAATTCGCATTTTCAATATTAAGTAAATGCAATATTGCAAAATAAACAAGAACCACAATTTTATTATGAAAAAGGACGTGGAGACCTTTTTATCTTGTCATAAACAAAAAAGCAAGAGGCAAGTCCGATTGCACCTATCGGAGAGAAAGAAATATCTTCGATTAAGTGGCTTCATTTCTAAAATATAAAAAACCAATACCATACTGAGGAAGTCTTTCTCTTTCTATTCTTTCATCTTTCGCATTTGCTTCCTCAAGCCAGTTCAAAAGACAAATGTCATTTCACGTTAGCAACACTATACTATATGACCCACAACCCAACGAGAAACCAGAAACCTAACCCCTCTTTTGTGATCTTACATTAATTTCAGTGTTCTAAAAAGTCTAGGAATCGCCTAGGCGCCGCCTAGGCGTGAAGCGAGATGAAATGAAGCGAGATGAAAACGCTTCGCCTTGAGCCTAAGCGGGAATTAAGCGGTCAACGTCCGGAATTAAGCGGTCAACAACAACGTTGACCGCTTAATGCTAGCTTAGGTCCTAGGCGCGCCTAGGAGAACAGGAATTAAGCGGTCAACGACAATGTTGGTTGACCGCTTAATGCTTGGCTATGTGTTCATAGACGCTCCTCCGCCTCAGGCCCAAATTTTAAGGGGGCCCAATTTTTTCCTTTTTTTTTCTTAAATAAAACCCACATAAGAAGATATTAAATTGTAGTACGATAAAAAGTTAGAGTATATAAGATTTACGCTATAAGTTATCTACGATTTGTAATTATGATTTTGAGACTTATCTTTATGTAGGAATTTTTAAGTAAATACAGTATTTTATAATTTTAGATGTTTGGTATGTATTATTTAATTTATTTGAATTATTGAAGTTTTTTACAATGATTAAAAATAAAAAATAAAAAAACGTTTTTTTACACTTAACCTTCGCCTAGACTTGTAAAGCTTGAAGCTTGGCCTCCACGTCTAGCCACGCTTTACGCTTTTTAGAGCACTGATTAATTCGGAATCTTCCACTTAGAAAATGATTTAAAAATGGAAGAAATCACCCAAGATAACTCCTAAAACCCTAATCCACAAGGGGGAGAAAACCAGAGAACGGAGAGAAAATGACTTAATTTGTTGCATGTATGCATTCCAAGAAATATGGCCCAGTAAAGAGTTTCAAGAAGCCTATGGAATAGAGTCGGCAAAGAGGATGTACCGGTAGTGCGACTGCACATGACCCCATAATTATAGGCTCGTCACATATATATTTAGTTACATTTTTTTGGTTAATTTAATGAATTTGTAAAAGATATTTTTTTCATCAAGTTAAAAGGATAAAATTTTAGAGAAAAAAATGTACAAAGAACTAATATAATACCTTTATTTTTATTTATGTTTTTTAGTAAAGTGAAAAGGGAGCATTAGACTTCCAAAATTTTAAGATCGATCCTATCTGAAAAGTCATAAATGACCACCAATGCATTCTGTGGCAATATTTGGTTAAGCGGTGACACAAATTCCGAGTCGTTTTCACGCACACGAAATGTTCACGAATGAACTTTGGTTGAAAGGCCATCAGCATATGCTTGTAGCATACCCCACTAAAAAGGCCATTGGAATAAAAGTTTCATAAATCAAAAACTTTAGTTCGGTACGATTCTCAAAATTTCACGACAAGAATAAAAAATAAAATTTTGAACATTGCTAAGAAAAAAATAATTAGCATTATTCACTTAAGGATTCATGAAATGTCAAGTTTATCTTAAAAAACAATCTTTCGTTTAAAACGCTATTTTTATTCTATACTAACCTACTTTAGAATAATTACAATCCTTTACTCAACCAATAAGACTTTGTTATATTTTGATCGTCTTGAGTTGACGCGAACTCTTCATCTTGTTTGCATTCTACTTTTGTATACACCCAAAATCTCTTAAATCATGCTAGTAATATTTTTACTCTTTTTTTTAAAATCGTTATTATTAATTAATACACATAGACATTAAACACGTGTGATTTGAGCCACAAATACAATCATATCTAAATTACAAAAAGCTTATTATGACTTATCAAAGATTGACCAAAAAAGAAGGTTAGTTGGAAGAAAATTTCAAAATAATTTGAGTAGAGAGAGAGAGAGAGGAAAGAGGTGGTCTTGATCTTATCGAAACATAAAGAAGCACGCTTCAAATATTCAAACCCCTCTATCCCAATTTCACACAGAAATCCACACTTCTCTCTCCAAATGCAGAAAACAACACGTGAATCAAAGATTCGGTTTTTACGCGACACCCCGGCCTGGATCCTCCCATAGTTATTAAAATCGCAATCCACACTAGAATATTTTTTTTTTCCTGTGAGCCAAGTTTATTCCCTTTGGCGATTATACTTTGATCCCTTTATTCTTATTTTTATTTGTATATATTGATGATTCTTTCTACTTGAATCCCTTTAATTTTATTAATTTTTAATTTTGACGGTGAATAATGCAATACAAAGGAGAGTATAAGAGAGAAACGTAAAGAAATAAATAAAGAAAATGATCATAAACTGCAATAGTCATTGTGATTGTTCTGATGAGAAAATGCAGAGAAGTCAAGATTACATCCAAGCTTTAGAAGAAGAACGTCGCAAGATTCAAGTTTTTCACCGTGAACTCCCCATTTGTCTTGAGCTTGTCACTCAAGGTATTTAACCCTAATTATATAGGCACGTGTGTAAATGCACACACGCACAAATACTAGGTTTTAAAGATACCCTTCTTTAGATTTTGTCTTTTTTTTATGTATTTTTGTTGGATTCATTGTTTTTTAATGTTTCATGCTTGTGGAATTTTGGTGTTTTCAGCAATTGAGACACGAAAGCAACAGTTATCACGAAAAACAACAGAGTATGATTATAATGTGATATCTGAATGTTCTGAGCAGACATCAAGTGAAGGGCCAGTTCTGGAAGAGTTTATTCCTATAAAAAGAACCTTATCCACTTGTGTTGATGACGAACAAGAATCGAAGAGGTCAAAGAATAACACTAATGTTAGTAATAATGATAAAGTTTCAAAGAAATCGGACTGGCTTAGGTCCGTCAAGTTATGGAATCCAACCCCAGATCCACCATCCAAAGAGGTAATTTAGGTATAATAATCTTGTGTAAAAGTTTAAATTGATAAATAAAAGACATATTTATTTATTTAAATTTAGTCTTCTGTTAATTTGGTGTCTTATTTTGTGAATTTTGGGTTCAGGATTCACCAAGAAAAGTGTCAGTGTTGGAGATAAATAGAATTAGAAGTGGCGGTGCATTTCATCCATTTCAGAAAGAGAAAAGTAGTGTAACTCCACAAGGGCCAATCAGAATGTCAGTTCCAGTGGCTGCCACCAGTTCTTTGGAGGAGATAGGTGGCGATGGTGGTGGTGAAAATAACAAGGATGAGAAGGAAGGACAATTTCAAAGAAAACCTAGGAGGAGTTGGTCACCTGAGCTACATAGAAAATTCTTGCAAGCCCTTCAAAGACTTGGTGGTTCACAGGGTATAATTTATTATCAAATGAACTTTAACTAAGATATACGTGACTTAATTTTTGCATTGATTGTTTAAATTCATCTGATTATACAGTTGCTACACCAAAACAAATTAGGGATTTGATGAAGGTTGATGGTCTAACTAATGATGAAGTAAAAAGTCATTTGCAGGTTTGTTTAATTAATATATTTTCCTTGTAAAAATTCTTTAAAATTGAGCATGGCATTGGCTGTGGAAGTTTTTCCTCGACGAGATGCTCTTGCCAAGTGAATATAGCATAGCTTATTTTGGCGATTTTGAGTGGTGGTGTCCAATAGATTTACGCTCTAATGAAGATTTTTATGCTTTCATTGCAGAAATATAGACTGTATAGGAGACGAACAGGTCATTTGATTCTCAATAACAGCAGACAAGCAGCACAGTTAGTGGTGGTGGGAGGAGTCTGGGCGCCGCCACCTGAATATAATGCTGCAGTGGCTACAAAATCCACAGCTGCCACTTGTAATCGAATCTATGCGCCAATTGCTTCACGGCCACCACTATTACAAAGGCAGCAATATAAGCAATTCCACTCTGATGATCGAGCCAGTCATACTGATGGTAGAGCTCACTCTCGGTCCCCGTCTACCTCCTCCTCTGCACATACAACCACCAATACACCAGCTTATTGATTTTTCTTCGTGCATATTTGATATATAGTATTAGATTGCACTGACAATAAATATGATACAATAATTATGATAAGAAAAAGGTATAGTTTCTATTTCTTCTTGGGCAATACTACCATCTAATTACCTTACCAAGTTATGGTGGGTGTCGGGTTCTTAATCATTCAGTATAACCATTAAGGAAAATATAGAGCCAATTTTGAGACCTTATTTATCTTCCGCATATATTAAACTTCCTATGCTATTTGTTTTGAAATTTATTGTTGGGATTATTAATTTGTCATGTAAGCTTATATATGTAATTAATTGTGTAATATCTTAAAATTGAGCTCAATTAAAGTGATCTAATAAAGAATTAAATTGTTGGACTTATGATATCGAAATAAAGTGTGTCGGATTATATGTGTAGAGATCGGATCCAATATGGTTGTATTTGACAATGAGTCAAAAACATATAGAAACTATAAATAGGATTATTGTCCTCATATGTGATTCTCATTCTTCATATAATCCCATCAATACAAGAATTAATAGAGAAAGCATATTGAAGATGAAGATTCAAAACCCACAATCAAGAATCAAGAATTATGATCAAGAATCAAGAACAAGGTTTGGAACAATTAAATTGAATACAAGAAATCAAGATTTAAAGATTAAAAAAAAAAAACCAATGAATCAATGTATGTTTCATATTAATTAATTTTCTTGGTGATTTGACATGGAGTTCGTGAAANAAAAAAAAAAAACCAATGAATCAATGTATGTTTCATATTAATTAATTTTCTTGGTGATTTGACATGGAGTTCGTGAAAATTCATAATAATTTATAAAGCTTAAGTTTATAAAATTTTAGAAGTGGTATCAGAGTCAACTCCATGTTAAAACATTGAGATTTAAGAAATAATTTTAAGATTGAAATTTATATTTTTAATTACTTAATTTTGGGATGTGAATTTCAAACACTAGATATTTAAATTTTGGGTATTTTCAAATTTGACAATTTTTAGGACTTAATTGTTGAATTTGAGTATAATTATAATTGATTGCATTTATGTTGACACGTAGATCAAGTATAAGTTGCACAAAGGCACTTTAACATGTCCACGGTAAACGATTTCTTGATAGAGAGGATAGCTCCCATTGCTAGGAATTCATTGTCATCAACTGACATCACCGAATAAAATGCAAAATTCAGATGGTAAAAAATATATGAAATACTTATATTCATTCGAAAAGATATTTGTTCAATGCGGCGCTGCAGCGCCAATATTCGAGCGCTGGGGCGCCAACTTTCTGATAATAAATATAATTTTTTTTTTGTTTTAAGTTCAAAACAAAAAGAAAATAAAAATAAAAGAATTAACAATTCAAATTCAAATCTTGGAATTAAAATAAATTTCTTTTGGATTACTAAATTTTTAAATAAATTAATTAACGCAACATATTACCAAAGTAACCTCTATTGTCAAGATTAATTTATTTGGAATATAGGAAGGTTGTGTGTTTGTAATTCATTCGAATATTCACGGGTCTAAAAGAAGGTAAACATTTAGCCGAATTACATGCGCACCTGTAGAAATAAATATGTGACAATTCTAAGATTTTGTTTTATGTGATCAATAAATCGGTCCAAATATAGGTTTATTGTTTGATATAGTTTATTGTCAATATTTGATTACTACATCAAGAGTACCACTTACATGTTAGTATTTATGTTCAAAGACTAAATATCAACGTCGTGATCGATCTCTTGTGATGGGGTTTACAGTTATTTGAATTAATTAATTGTTTAATACAGATTCTAATGTGAATATATTTCTTTAGTTTTGTTCTATATTTTGTTAACACTTCTACTTCTACAATATCTACAAACATCAACTTTATTTTCGTGCTAAATTGAACCAACTTTAAGGACTGAAAAGAGAATGTTCAGATCGTTCTTGGCTGCATGGACTTAGACTTTGCATTAAGGACTGAACACTCCCTGCACTTACGAATAAAAGTTCCACTGATGAAAAAGGGACTTTGATAAGCAGGAATGTTTAAATCGCATGAGTCTTTTTTTATGTGAACAATAAATCGATCCAAATATAGGTTTATTGTTTGATATAGTTTATTGTCAATATTTGATTACTACACCAAGAGTACCACTTACATGTTAGTATTTATGTTCAAAGACTAAATATCAACGTCGTGATCGATCTCTTGTGATGGGGTTTACCGTTATTTGAATTAATTAATTTAATACGGATTCTAATGTGAATATATTTCTTTAGTTTTGTTCTATATTTTGTTAACACTTCTACTTCTACAATATCTACAAACATCAACTCTATTTTCGTGCTAAATTGAACCAACTTTAAGGACTGAAAAGAGAATGTTCGGATCGTTCTTGGCTGCATGAACTTAGACTTTGCATTAAGGACTAAACACTCCCTGCACTTACGAATAAAAGTTCCACTGATGAAAAAGGGACTTTGATAAGGGGGAATGTTTAAATCGCATGAGTCTTATGATCGTGAAGCGTAGTATTCCAAAATAATTTAGGGGCACTGTGTACGATAAGGTAACTACTGCCAATGAAATTTTTGATGAAATTGAAAAACGTTTTGCAAAAAGTGATAAGATCGAAACTAGTACACTTTTAGAGAACTTAGTTTCACTAAGGTATAAAGATAAATAAAATATTCGCAAGTACATCATGGAGATGTCTCAACTTCAAAGTTGAAGGCACTAAAGCTTGAGCTATCTTATGATTTGCTCGTACATTTAGTTCTGATTTCTTTTCCTGCACAATATAATCAATTTAAGTTCAGTTATAACTGTCAAAAGGAGAAGTGGATAAGTGGACTCTAAATAAGCTCATTTCATATTGTGTGTAAGAAAAGAAATGTTAAAGCAAGATAAAACTGATATTACTCACTTGACAAGTACTTCTAAGGATAAGTTATAAAGAATTAGAAAGATGCATCTGGTTCGTTTAAAATAAACAGCGAAAGCCTAGAAAGGACAAATCTGACTGTTATTTATGTGTAAATCTGAGATACACAAAGAAAGACTATACTAAATACCATGTTTGACATGTAAAGAAAAGTACACTTATCACTTTGATTTGTTTTGAGGTTAATTTAGTTTCAATACCTAGACACACTTAGTAGATAAAATTCTAGTGCCACCACTCACATAAGTGTGTCTATGCGAGGGTTGCATGAACAACCAAAAGTCAATTGATGCTGAAAAATTCATCCATGTGGGGGCAATGGAAAATCAGTTAATCTTGAGGCTATATGGACTTTTAGTTTATTATTAAAGACTGGAATGATTTGAATATGAAAAAGATATTTCTGGTACCGTCTTTTAGACAGAATTTAGTTTCTATTTTATATTGGACAAATTCGATTACTCTTGTTAATTTGAAAATAGACCCTTTGATCTTTTTTTTTTAGTTCAAATATTTTTCAGACTTAAGTATTTATGTTAATTACATTATTTAAAAACAAACAAATATAAGAAAATTAGGTGCTAATAGGACTTCGAACGTCTTAAAACTAATTCATACGGATATTTGTGGGCCATTTAATTCAACTTCTTGGAATTGTCAACAATAATTTATTGTGTTCATAGACGAATTTTTCTTACTATAGCTACATATGTTTCATCTATGAGAAATCCCAAATACTAAACATGTTCAAGGCATACAAGACAAAGATTAAAAAACAACTCTGTAAAAGAATTTAACAAGTCAGATGTTATCATAGTGGTGAATACTATGACAGATATGACGAATTAGAATAACAATGTTCAAGGCCTTTTTGCTAAATTCCTAGAAAAATATGGAATCGTCTCATAGTACATCGAATCTCTTTAGGTAGAAGCACTAAAGATTGTAACTTAAATTCTCAACAGAGTTCCAAATAAAGCAATTGTTAAGGGTAAAGTTCCAAATAAAGCAATTGTTAAGGGGTTACAAATCTTTTTTAAAAGATCCCACTATTATGTCAATTTTCGAAATGAAAAATCTCCAATTTCTTGAGGATATAGAGTTTGCGGGGTGAGATAATGTTATAAAGTTAAGGATTATGTTTTGTAGGAAGAATATGTATATATTTCTTCTATTGTAATTGATAATGATCAGGACCAGAGACAAATTTCTTGCTCTAGATCTTGTTCGAGAAGCAATTTCGAATCAAGACAATATTATAAAATTTCCTATACACAATCAAGAGATTGTTTTAGGAAAACAAACTCAACAACCTCAAGAACAAATGTCATTATAGAATTCCACTATAAAAAGGAGAAATACAATTCTAGATGACTTTATAATATTTTTCCAAGAAAATAAGGATGACATTGATAGATGGAAGAAGAAGAACTGTCAAGCCATGCAAATGAACAATTATAAAGAGTGAATTGATACCATGCATAAAGAGATAAAGTTTATGAGTAACAAAGTCTAGCTAAACACTTTAAATTAAGCGCTTATCGTGAGGTAACTTAATTTTTATCCTTTTATTTGTTATGCTTAATGTGCTTGCATTGTATGTAGATTGGTAGGTTGCATTAGTATTTAGGAATGTTTTTGTATAATTAAAAGGGTTATCATGTCTATTTTAAGCCTAGAACACGAAAAAACATTTTGAGTCCAAAATAGTAAAAAAGAATGTGGCACATTTTTTAAAGCTCCAGAGATGTAAAACAAAATGGTTATCATACACATCACATTATAGATTTTAAAATTTTTCTTGACTCTTATATATTTTCTTCTGTCAAAGGTACAGAGATATCAAATTTAAGGAAGCGTAAGAAACTGAAAAATGAAATGGAATGATCTGAAAAGCTTACTTCCAATATCAGACAAAAATTCGAGGAGTACCTTCTACCTTTCTTTTCCCGTCCCTTTATGTTGCTAGTTTATACTTTAAGACATCGAGGACAATGTCAACTTCAAGTTTTAGGGTGAAAAGAATAATGAATTTTTAGTTTTATTATTTGTGTGATTGTGTGCTTATTGCTTTATTATATGAGAAAAAAATTTGAAAAATTTGAAATATTTTTAAATTTTTTTTGTTTATTGTGTACTTGTTTAGGATAGGTAGCAAGATGACAATGATGAATATATTTGGAATTATGTTTTGATTTATGAACTATTGATATGTTACATGCGTAGATTAACTTATTTTTATCCATGTAAAACTTAATACTATTAGTGCACAAGAATTGTGTTTAGTAATATAAAGTAATGAGTTAATTCATATGTTTGATGGGTTGAAATAGTAGAACTTAGATATTAAATCTAGAATTTACTACATTATGCATCCTTAGACTGAATTTAGAATAATTTGGGAGTCATTTTAGTGTTGCAGAAATATGTGGATATGAATGGAGATTCCATGTGTGTAAAATTCTTATATGGATTTTTTAAGGCGAATAAGATGAAAATTATATGAAAATCTTAAATTAGGGGGGTCAGTTTTTGAGAATGAGTGTTTAATGAAGGACATTGCACTAATAATGGCAAAAAAAATTATTCTATAGTGAAACCTGTTTTCGTAGCTTTTATGACTCGAGTGATTAAATTTGCAAGGGTATTTAAATCCTGGTGTCCTATGGTCATCTGAGTTGAGAGTCATTAGCCAAAAGCTCACTACAATGGTTATTTAGAAAGTTTAATTGAGAGAAATCTAGTTACAAGATAAGAAAAGAATATTAGTAATAATAATTATTTATTTATGTAATACATGCATTGGTTAACTCCAAACACTTATTGAGAAAATTAGATATTCGAAAAAGGATTATTAGCCTAATTGAGTATTTTAGGTTGAAGTAAATATAATCTGGAGAATCCTTATTTGTTGAAGTATTGACTTATAATTTGTGAGATCCATCTAAACTATAGAGTATGAGAAATTAGTATAAATATTCAACCTGAGATCACATGCTAGAAAAAGAGTAAAAAAGAACAAGTTTGAGGTGTGTGAATCTTATGAGTGATGAAAGTAAATCTTTGAACATCGAGGGTCAGGAATTGAAACAACTCTTGAATTTATATCGTTTTACTAGATTCTTCAGACACACATCATTTTGCATTGAAGAACTTGATTTTGATTTTGGTAATGTGACTTTGAAGTTGTTTACAGATTTAATGCAATGGTTCTAATCTTGAGATAAAACAAGTTTTCTAACTAAAAGTTTATTGCATGTTTGTTTGTATGTTAAGTGAGGTTATGGTTTTTTTGAGGACAAACAAATGTTAAGTTTGATCGAATTTGATAAGTGTATTTCATACACTTAATAAGGCTTTAAAATATTGAATTTAGATTATATATTATTTATTAGGAAAAAACACAATGATTGACGTGAAATGGGAAGGGATTGGTGAAAATTAGTGGAAATAGTGAAATCTAAAGTTTGAGGACTCAATTGTAAGTTTTCAATAGTTGATTCAGATACAAAATGAATCAAGAGTTTATGGGATCAATTGGTTAAAATTAGGAGATAAAGTACCGAATTGCAAGTAAAAGACCATTGACAAAATGATCAAATTTTGCGGACCAAAGTGCAATGTCCTCAAATATTAAAGTGGTGAGCGCGCCACTAATTTTTGAATCCTGAGAGTTAAAAGACATAACGGCTCACATGCATAGGCTAAGCTAGGGGCTTCGGGGCAGTTTTCCTAATTTACTTAAAACTTTATTTGTAAACCAATGTTTGTACAATTTTTGACCTATTTTCTACCTCAGTATATATTGAACCTGGGCATATTATTGAGAAAACATCTCCTACATATTTTTCATAAATTTATAACATCGAAGAAATGCCAAACTCATCAATCTTTTGAGCTAATCACAAGACAATTGCATGAATCAATTCATTTACGATCTTGGTTTTTTAGGCAACGAAGGGAAGGCACAACTAGAATTCATCAACAAATCATTGAAGAGATTCAAGATTTCAAGATTCATCATCTTCTTCTTTAATTAATCAAAATCCAGTGATATTTTACAAATTAATTATGATTTCTTGTAATTTTGTAATTGTAGACTAATTTTTCAATTATTAAGACATTGATGTACCCTTATTGTGAAGTTTTTAATATAAATTCAATAATTTGACGCACAATATGTGTTTATTCTTGGAATGTTATATGATTTAATGACTTTTTAATTACTTGACACTAATTAGATTGAATGTGAATTTTATTGATTTCGAGAGAAATAATATGATAGATAGCACTTTATAACAATTATTTTAAAGTCCGATAGGAGTTAGAAATATACCTTTATACTTTGCATGATTTTTATAAATGTTCTAACATTTTTAATGCATTCTTTCATGTTCACATCTTTTGTAAAGATATAAAAAGGTTGCATGAGATAATAGATTTAATTGACATCGAGAGATACCTTTTAATTAACTCAGAAACACTGATCAACAAAAATGTGTACATATTGCCATGTTATTGATTTCCATTGAAACTAATTAATAAGGGGATTCAATTTCTTAGTAATATCACATCGAAATTTACAAAAGATTTATAAATTACTCAATAGAATAGTTAGTTTAATTAGTTAATTTAGGATAAATTTTTCAACAAAATTTGCTGCTCAACTAAAGTTAACATTAATTGATACTTTATTAAGTACATAGTTCTCATTGGAGCAATATTTTATTCATTACTTTATTACTTGTTTGCGGTACCATACACTTGCAGAAAATCAAACAATCATTTACATTTCAAAAATCAGATCATAAATTTATTCTTTCAAAAATTAGATCTACCCCATGTTATCCCACCCATATCCACCTCCACCTCCACCTCTACCCTACCTACCCTACCCTAACTAAAATTAACTTTTTTCCAAACAAAAGTTCGCTCTTCTCCGACTCGGTTGCTGCTTCATTCTTCTCCGATTCCTATTTCATTTCACTTCTTCGTCAACTTCATTCCACATGTGGGCGATGGCTTCCATGGAAGTAGCTCACCTATCGCCCTCCGCATGTGGTGCGATGGTGGTAGTGGTATTACGATGCGATGATGATGTCGATGGTGCTGTGGTGACTGTGCGATGGTGGTGGTGTCGCTATTAGTTGTGTTGGGTAGTAGTAGTAGTACTTTTTTGTTAGGTTGGGTTGTTGGTCTGTGTAGGTGGTGGCGTGTCTGTAGTGGTGTCGATGCGTTTGTGGTAGTGGCAATGCGTTTGTGCTACATTGTTAAGATGTGTCTGTGTTGGCGATGGTGTGTCTGTATTGTGTTGTTGGCTTATGTTGGTAGTGGTTGGGGATCGGCACATGGTGTTTGCAATGTAGGCGGTGGCGCTATGGTAGCGTTTGGGTGGTGCTTGTGGTGGTGGAATGGAGTGGGTGGGATGAAGATTATTTGTGTCAATTATTTGGATGATTATAACCAATAAAATAAGTAATTTGTGACCAATAAATATCATGATAAAATGGGTAAATTTTGGGACCTTTGTTTATATTGGTCGCGATTGGCGACAAAAATGCTTGCTTAGTTTCGAATGTCAAATCTTTGTGGCAAAGTATGCCCACTATCATACAAAAAGGTAGTTGTGAAGCTAAAAATCAAATCGTGCCCATCTGGCTTTTATTGTTAATTTTATCTTCTCTCTTCTATCGAGACTGGTGGCTATTATTCTTTCCGTCACGCTCCCCCACATGTTTTGTTCATATTCTTGCAATTGGTTCGGAAAGTCATGGGATAGGCCAATCTCTGCTAAATTGTCTTATGCACTTGGCAAAGATGGATTTGCAGCGAGCTATCGAACAAAGTGAGTTCTTATGTTTTCTTTTTTCTTGTGTGCAAGAGTAGTTCAATAGATTGTTAGGCTCGAGACTAGCAAAAGTGTTAGGGTTGAAATTGTTGATAAGTGAACTTTACATGATTGTTAGGCTTTTGAACTTGTTAGATGTTGGTTATTTGAATATATGTCAAAACTAATTTAATTTACATATTCATTTCATAAGTAAAAAGATATCGATCTAGAGGTGAATTTATTAAATGATTTGAAGTTTAATCTGGACAACATGATGGACTTGCACAAGTGGCGAAAAGTATTGGGACTCAATTGGAAACTTTAAGGACCAAATTGAACACTAATTTTGGGTAGCGTAATGGACGAACTTAGGAGTTGAAGGACTAAAATGGAAGAAATAAAGGCCATGGGACCAACTTGGACATGTTGAAAAGTTTGAGGTCGGAAATTGTTTAGATGAAAAGTTAGATGACCAAAAATTGATAAAGCAAAAAGCTTAGTGACTTACCTTACAATTTTACAATTGAAAAGTACGAAAAGTAATAAATTCAAGTGCTTGACACGTAGGTTGACATTCAAAACCCTGTTTTGGCTTGATTAAAATTTTATTTATTTTTTTCTCTTCCTATCCGCTACACATTCTTCAATAAAATAATATTACACGTAAATTCAATTTTTTTGCTTTTTTAATCACATATTTTTGAAATAATTACCATTCCAAAATACATTTTTCTTAAAATTTCATTAAAATGGAGCCAAAATAAGGGCAAAACATGGCACGATTGGGTCTCAGTTAGAAGCACAAATTAAGGATTTGAGAAAAAAGTAAACTGAAGCCACTAGTTTGCATTTTTGTGGTTTTTGTGGTTGCATCTGTTTCAAATTTTGGGACGGTTGGTTTCTTTTTTGCCCCAGTTGGCCGCATAAGTGCTTGCCACAGCCATTGTAGACACTTGTGATGTTCGAAACTCCAATATTTAAATACAAAACTCAAGGGCATTTTAGTTATTTGAATGACACAACTTTCAAGGACAACATAAAAAGAAAATTTAGGTGAAACAAAGTGGGAAAATTTCATACCACAATAAAAAATCATATGGGGGTATTCCATACCTACAAACATCAAACTGTTACGAGAAAAATTACAAGGAATTCTTGGAAGTTTTGGATTATTTTTAAGAGGAAGAAGAAAATATTCAAGATTAAGGGTTGTACCTATCTTCTATTTTAAATTTTTCCGGCTGTCTATTCACTTTTGATCTTGTATTTTTGCGATCAAATCATGATATAAACTTTGTTGCTATAATTTTGATGAAACATTTTAGTTCTTCAATTCAATAAATTTTTGGGATAATTGCAGCAACGTTGGCAAACCTTTTAAAACGGTGCAGACTTTTCTCTAACCTTTCATTTGTTACAACCGTCACCCCAAATCTTTTAAACATTGCAACTGAAGCCCAAATGTATGAAATCCGTCTAATTTGTCGTTAGTTGACTAAGAAAAAAAATCTGACTTTTTTTTGACCAATTAAGTGGAGGATAAAATGGAAACTTAATCCCTCATTCTCATTCTCATTCTCTATATCTATCTCTATCTTTCTCTCTCTGAAATGCAGAAAATGGCAACACCCATTCTCTCTCTCCTCATTTCCTCCCACTTCATCGTCATAGCTTTTGCCTGTGCTACAAAACCATATTCTATTTTGCAACCACCACCTATTTCCCTTATCCCCGTTTCCCCTAACAAGGCTAATTTACTTTTCCAAAAACCTTCTTCATTGTCTTCGCCCCATTATCTTACTCTCATTTCCAAACAACAACCGAAATTTCAGTCGTCAACTTCGGTTGTTCTTCAAGAACCAGTCTTTTCTAGTATATCACATTTCTCGATCCAAAGCCTACTATACTATTCTCTCCTTCCATTCACAAATTTGATAAGATTTTGAGATGTAAAAGGAGGAATAGCTCGACTGTTTGTTTAGTATCGGATGAGAAATTGGATACGAGTAGAGAATTGGAGAGGAACCCGACTAGGTAAGTCATTGTAGCCTACTGTAGTGTCGCGATGATAGAGCTCTAGAATCGAAGATCAGCCTTAAATACATTACTAAAAAATATGAAAAACTGCAGCTTTGCCTTGTTCACACCTCGTCGGACTGGGACCACAATTTTTGCTTTTAGTATTTTTTCTTGGTGTTTGATTTTTGGTTTTTGGTGGGCGGATTTTGGCAGTTGAAGGTAGTGGTGGTGGCCCATTGTTTGGGTGGGTTGGTGGTCGGCGTGCAGCGTGTGGGTAGGGACTTTTCTAGTTCGATTCTAGAAGAAGGGTTCGTTATTTCATTTTCATTTTTTGGGTGTTAATTATTTTATATGATAATATTATAAAGTTACCATTTTATTCTCCACTTAATTGGACAAAAAAAAGCCCGATTTTATTTTCTTGGCCAACTAATGACAAATTTAATGGATCCTGTCTATTTGGGCTTCAACTACAATGTTTTGAAAGGTTTAGGATGACCAAAGGCCTAATCCAGACACAAGTCTTTCAATTATCTGTCTGGAGATATGTTCTAAACGTTGACGCCATAGTATGATGTAATTCTTATCAGTTAATTTGTATTTTGTACCATGAGTTGTTGTTTATGAGACAATTGTGTCCAATAAGTATAGATTATAATAAAAAAATTAGTTGCAATAATATTTTAATATTGAAAAGGACTAACTTTATTATTTCCAAATGAGCAAGAAAAATCAAATTTGTCCAAAAGTAGAAATAGAAATTAAATTCCGTCTATTCCAAATCCTAAAAAAATCGGTCTTCAAAGGCAATCTAAAAGTTCATATTGCCTACATTGCAACTATTTTGCCATCACCTACATCAATGAATCTTTCAGCATCATTTGGCTTTTGGCTCCCCATGTAACCCTGCATAGTCACACTTATATATGCAGTAGCACCAGAATCTATCCGCAAAGTATGACTCGGTTAACTTCATAGCAAACCAATGGGAGAAGTGTATATTTCTTTACACGTCATGTGATGTATTTGGTACATTCTTATGTCCAGCTTTCTTATAGAAGTAACATGTAGATTTTTCATCCTGTTTTATCTATTGATTGGGCTAGCATGTTCCAACTGCAACTTCCTTACTCTTATCCCATTTTTTTTGATTTATTAAAAAAATCGAAATTTTGTCTATTAAAATATCTAGTTCAATCAAAAACTAATCACCAAGCATGTAGAAATCACCGTTTTGCTCTAATCAATTTGCTCTAGATTCAAAGTAATGCCATGTCTGTTAGGACATTGTGGTATGGTACACCCAATTACAACTAAAGTAGAAATGAGAAAACTGAGGAAAAATAATGAACACAATAATTTTACGTAGAAAAACCACGGGCAAATCGTAGAAGGATTTCACTATAGTAAAATGTTTACAACACTTTCTCTCTATAAATAAGGAGAGCACAATTGACAATACCCTCTATCTTATAATAGGAGAAACACACATTCTGAAAAAGGAAAGACTAAGGGCCTATTTGATTCATCCTATTTTTCATGGAACTTGGAATTTTCCAAATTTCAACTTTTTTGTTGTTTGATAGCAAAAATTTTCTTGGTAAAACCTTTTCCACCCCCCCCCCTCCCCATGTGACCCATTTTTCATGTTTTAAATGAATTGGTTTTCCCACCAAGGTAGTGGGAAAGTGGTTTCCAGGATTTTTTTTTTCTTTCAATGGAAACAAAAAATTCTATACCCAATTGTAAAAAAAATTCCCTTTAATGAACAATTTTCATGGAAAACAAAGTCAAACGAACACCAAAAGATCCAAAATTTCAAAATTTCCAAGGTAGAAAATTATACCAATCAAATACAATTAATTGACAATTCTTAGGAAAACAATTTTAGGCAATTCAATTCCCTGGAGTTCATTCTCTTTCCACCCAAATTTCATAATTGCGATCAAACGGACCCTAAGACTATTTAGGAGAAACTCACTATTATTTTCTCCTAAAAATCTCTCTCTTTCTCTGTGTTTTTCTGCACTCCAAAATGGGATGATGCCATATGTGTTGTAGTTTACACATATATAGAGAAGTGGTGATGTGGTTATCCATTAGTTTATTTGTAGCTATCTACTTGCCAACTTTATCAATTAGCTTATTTGTAGTTATTCACTTGCCAACTCTATCCATTAGCTTATTTGTAGAATCCCCTTGCCAACTTTATGCATTAGCTTATTTGTAGCTATCTACTTGCCAAGAAGATAAAATCAAAAGTCTTAATGAATAAGAAAGCCAAAAGTGGCTT
>CAIGRP010106148.1:0-26794 GCA_903798385.1 Fraxinus cuspidata | reverse complement strand
ACATGTATGTAAACTATCAATGTTGTTCAATAAACGAAAGAACCTAGAATATGGATTAATTTTTAGCATATCAATCAAATTTTGTAAAGTTGATTCACGAAATTATCCAAAATACTCAACCGATTTTGTAGTTCATTTTCAGTATCATAAAAGTATAAATGTAAATATGTTGGGTTGTTATTAGATGGTAAACGTTGGTTTATGTAATGGTAAACTTGTCCTTGAACCCTAAATGTATGGATGCCTTTGTTCATCTTACACAAACCTTTGTTGTACTTTACGTCGAATGATGTGAATGCAAAATGATTGTTATAACTTCTTGCAATTTTTTTAAAATTTAACGCTTCTGGTGAACTCGAAGTAAATAATTCATATAATTCATCAGGTACACTATACATAAGCAATTTGACTTTACCATTTGAACAACAAAATCCCTTACTTTCTCTATAAAATTTATTTGCACCACAGTATTCACAAACAATCGACCATCCGAGCATGTAGGATTCAGTTGGAATGTTCAACAAGCTAAAATGACAGTTCTCATTATTTTGGACAATTTCATTACTTTTAAGCTGATTATGTTCATAGACATACGAACAATTTGCATAGTCATATGCATCATCAACTCTTCGCTTCGTGGTACAGCCATAACTACAGCCAACAACTATAATAAAATGAAGCAGTCATTAATAATGAGGAACACAAATTTGCATTTCAACAGTGAGGTGTGAAGTTATTAAATTCAAGTTACTTAAATTTACAAACTTACCGTTTTCAAATTCAAAGCAATCCCCATTTGGAGCATTATTTGTGGAACCTAAATGATCAGAGACAATCTATTGGGGTTCACCATGCTCTTGACATGGACATAGCATAAATATAATGTCAAATTTATTATAATATAAGCTAAAAAAAGAAGGACAAAAACTATATATAAAATTTTCAACTTCAAAGCTATCCCCATTTCGAACATTATTTATGGAACCTAAACATTCAGGGCAATTTATTAAGATTGGCCATGTTTTTGACATGGACATAACATAAATATAATGTTGAATTTATTATAATATAATATTAAAAAAAGAATAAAAAAATAAGAACTATAATTACAATGCATGATGCTTACCTCCAAATACTGCAACATGTCTACAGTCACATTCTATACCTTAGCTACAATTATATTATAGAATCAATTGTTAACTCAACACTTAAAAGTAAAAAAAAAATAATAATAAACAAAATATATTACACAAAGAATTTATATTGTAATCAAATGAAAAAATCAACAATGTTCCAAGCAATTTAAACTTGCAATTAACTTGTTCCCTTTCACTTGCAATTTAAGCTTCCATCTCCATTTATTTCTTCAATCCACTTTCGAAACAGGATTCTAGGATTCAAATTACCCATAACGAAGAAAAAGTTGTACCATGAACTAATGAAAATAAGCAAGAGACCACAACAAAATCCTCCAAATTTATACAAACATACACACTGGTTCAACCTCGACAATCTCGAGACTAAATAATAGTTAACAAGCAATTTCCAAAACCTCAATTTTAGCTTCTATATCTTTACTACAACCCTATTAAGCTTTATATATATTAACCATCTTTTTCGGACAGATGGACAGCTACAGATTCATATCTTCGACAAAAAAAAAGAATTACTGGAACACTCACTTGAAGAAGAAGATAAGAAAATTTCACTCAATTGCAGATCCACGATGGCATCTAATTCAACCACTTCTCAGTTTTCTTCCAACAATTACACGGATAATTCTCCATGTTCCAAATTTTTTTATAAAAATTGTTGTACAAGCCAAAAATTCTGAAACAACCGACAAAAAATCAAAATTTTGCAATTATACAAGCAGCAAAAATGACTATAATTTTAAGTGAAAAATAAGACAAATAGAGGAACACACGTACGAAGAAGCCCTTAGATGATTCGACCCTTGGCTTGTTCGAAATCTTACAAAAAAGGTTAAAGTATCGTGTTTAAAAAGCGTAACATTCAACATTTCAAGACTCTGGGTTACCCTTCCAGGGAAATGAAAAGGAAAACGTAAAGAAAATATGAAAAAGATAAAGTTAAATAAATCACCTCAGTTTTCAATTTTCTAAATTTACACTTCAGCGAGGCAGAACGAAAGTTTTTTTCTTCGAGTGAAAGCTGCAATCTGAAGAGGTTTTTTCAAGAAATCGAAACGGAAAGGTGAAGAAAAAATGGAAAAGAAAAAGTTAAGAAATCACCTTCATTTACTATTTTTACTGGAGGTTAAAGAAATCACTTTAGTTTACTATTTTGGCTGGAGTGATAGCTGCAATTAGTTTGAAGAGAAAAGAAGTGAAAGAGAACTGAGAAAGAAAGGAATGTATGTATGATGTATGTACTATTAAACGGCTCGGCTATGACGGCCTACTCGGCTCGACTTGTCCAACACTGCAATTCGGCTTATGAATAGTAAATACAGAAGTGCCTCTTTTATATAGTAGTGATAGTGATAATAGAAAATTCAATCAGCCTTGAAATGTTTATTAGTATTTAATATTAATAATATTTTAAAATTTGGGTCATCCGGTTCTTATATGATTGGTTTTTTACCGATTTTAGATTAAGTGGGTTTATAGTATTAATCAAACCAGATTTTGGACTTGTTCTTGGATTTTCCGATTGGTTCGACTTTTGTAACATTGTAAAATACTAAACCTTTTGATCTTTCCATTAGTCAAGAAGAAATATTGTTAAACAAGACTCGAGTATATTCTGCTATTCTTAAACGTTATTTTTCTGCAAAAGTAGATTTTGTTATAGAAAAGGTAATTTTAGAAATCATATTTGATAAAATAAGTAATTTAAAAGGTAAACTAATTTACAATCTCGTAGGTTATAGAGCAATCTCTAGAGTAACGCTCACATGGCACACCCAATTAATTCACATGGGTGGACCATACACTTCCTAGTTCCTAAAATTCGTAGTCACATGATCTGAATAGTTGAATCAACTTCAACAACTCAACTGGGGATTTGAGACCAAACTACTAAAATAAATAATATGGCCAAAAAAAAGAAAAGAGATGTTGTATGTTTCCGTACAAATCTATCTCCTAACTCCTAATTGGTCAACATTTTGCAATAGTCTCGAAACTTTAAGGGTGTCTCAATGACTATATCTTCAATGGTAAGGTCAAATCACCTTGTTGTTTGATCTATGAGGTGTAGTTCAAAATATCAAAACAAAATTTGAATTTGTAGAATTCCAAATATTTCTAGTATAATGTGCACTGATAAGTGTTGTGTCTACACTTATTTGAGGCCCTAAATAATGATATTTTATTATTTTTTGAATAAAATTCTACCTAATTTATATTATATTGCTTCTTTGTAGATAAAACTTTATGTTGGATGAAGAATTGGATAAAAGAAATGAAAATTGGCGAAAAAAGGCAATATCCAAGTTTAGGGACTAAAGTGTAAATACTCAAAAGTTGTGCCGAATATCACGATGAAGATTCGAGAATGCTAGGGGTCAAATGGATGCAACTAGTAGTCAAAAGGAGTGAAATATGACCAAAATATAGTCACAAAACAATTTTCAATGGCACAAGGATGTTACAGATTTTCAACAAGATATTGAGACCCATTTTGGTCTAGTAAAGATTTGTATTTGAAAACAGATATTCTAGAAAGTTTTAGCCCTTTGAGTTACCTTTCAAACGCATTTTGAATCATCTTAATCGGATATCATGAGAGAAAGTTATGATAAACACACTGAAGAAGGTGCACAGTTTGGAACAGCGACCTAGCGCCCGGCCCTGCACGCATAGCGCCCAGGCGCTACCCTGTTATTTGATGTGACACCTAGGCGCTGCCTCATAGCACTTAGGCACTGCGCCACACAACTTAGGTTTTTGCTATTCTGGTCGCAAGAAACCTAGAAAAATACTCCAAATTGGCCAAGAACGTGTAGGGAAGTATAAATAGACCTAAGGAAGCACTAATAAAGGGTTCCAAAAATATTGAAAAAACAAATATACAACAGGACATTGAGAGCACAATTCAATAGAGGAAAACATCAAGAATTTCAAGCTTTGAAACATTGATTGGAAGAAGAAGAAGATCTTGGTGCAATCTTTAATTCTTTTTCTACATCTATATTCAAAATCCGGTGATGTACTCAATATTAACTTTTAGTTTTTTTCTTCATTTATTATGAGTAGCTAAACTTTATATTAGGTCGATCGATGTAATATACTTGAAAACATTTATGTCTTTTATTCAAGATTCTTGGTATTTTCTCGTTCATGTGTTGATTTTATTATGAGTTTAATGCATTAAATTACTTGATCGTTAATTTGATGACTTTGTGGATCTTTTAGAATCGAGAGGTGAATTTAAGATTTAGATCGTATAATAAAATTCGGTAAAGTAATATAACGTGTAGAGATACCTATACTAATTATTGCGGTTGTAATAAGAATTATTAGAACTAGTGTTTCGTTTAACTAAGGGTAATTCGCATAGAGATATGGAACTGAATTAATTAAATAGGTTTAATGAGAACTTGAGATGGGTATTTTGAATACCATAGAAAAATTCGACCGAACACTACATTAAGTTAAAATCTTGAATTAAGAATTAAAGTGATCAATAGATGAAATTGTTTTTCCCTAATATTCATCATGTATTTGAATTTTAATCAATCGTCGTTTGCAAGATTTTGGTATTTTCAATTAGTTAGAAGTAATTAGGAAAACATAATCTCACCCATCAAAATTCTTTACTTGTCTTTTATCAAATAGGAGTTAGGAAAAAGTAGATTAAGTCTAAAGTATAGTCCTCGTGGGAACGATAATTCGGACTCAAAGGTCCACTGTATTACTTGTTACGATATCGTACACTTGCGATATACAAAATGAAACATGCACATTAGGTACATGTTTAGCTCTAACATGTATAGAGAAACTTCTAATAATAGAGCAAATTGAAATTACACATCTTTTTCCAAGTGGCCAATTAGTTATTAGATAAAATTCATTTAGCACCCTAGGTATCTACACTACATATATACCAGTAACTGATAAGAGCATATGCTAGATCACAACATTTTTCACAAAACTATATAATTCATAAATTAATAATGCACACTAGCAGGAATAGTCATATTGTGTTTGACATGTGACATTGATAATGTCTTAAATATAACAAATAATCTAGTTGTATATTATTTGTAGATATTTGTTTCCCCGTGTCTGACTGTGGTGTTGCACCATTTTTATGTAGGAATGATTGATTTCATTTATTCCATTCATCTTGTCTATATTTTCATGACTAAGTAAGTAACTTGTAAAATTGAATTGTTTACCCTAAGATAGTGGACTAAATCTTGGAAAAAATGGACCGGCATATTCAGCCGAACTAGGTCAAGCACAATCCATGTCTAGACTGGTTTCTCTCCAACCTTAGGTGTCCATACCTGTCTACAGGATGTGTCCACTTAGGCTTTAATTTAAGACTAGTCGTTGACACGTGCGTTGCACTAATTTTGTATTTGTTGTGTTTTTATTAGTGTAGAAATTTTCAAAAAAAAAAAGTAGTTTAAGATTCATTGGATTATTCAAGAGTCTTGGGAACATATTATTGCCCCCCCCCCCCATAATGCTCCATCTAACAAGTTGATTATTTCAAAAGCTGATATTACTGCACAAATAAACTCACCAAGAATAAAATTGAAAACATCACGTGTATGTAGAACATGACAGTATATGATAATAGAAACATTTGACATACATAACGATGCGGTTTATAGGAGTAAAAAATATTTGATTCATTAAATAATAAAGCATACATCAAAAAAATGAAAATGTATAGCAAAGTAGTTGTAAAAGGATACTATGCAGTATTTACAAAATAAAATCAATGAGTTAGGATGGAACTTACATGTGTATGCTAAGACAATGGAAAATTCTTGCATTGTCATGTCTACTTCTTCTCTTGGTTGTTTATAAACGTCAGGATCTAAGTATATAATAAATATTGGAATAATTGCATTAAATCAACTAAAGCACCTACCTAACCCCTCAAAAACTGTAAAACATATCCAGTGAGTATGTGTTGTATTCTCTGATGTTCAGAATCTCAAAATAGTTGGATTACCCATGTCAGACATAACATGGATATGTGTATGGGATATGTGTTGGATCCTCCAAGTTTTAACCAGATACTTCGTCATTTTTGCTTCTTCTTTTTTCTTTTTTCTTCTTTCTTTCTTTTTTTTTTTCTTTTCTTCCTTTTTTCTTCTTTCCGCTTTTTGCTATCTATAAACCTAAAGTTGTTGTCGAGAGGGTGGAGAAAGGTGGCGACGCTAGGTTTTCCTTCTTTTTCTTCTTCTTTCTTTTTACCCGTACCCGAGTCCGAGCATCATAGGTTGTATTTTCTAGATTGCATATATAGGTTCTTGTAAAGGGGTTTTGGTTCATATGTGTCATATGCCTCTTATTGTGTTCTATGTTGTGATAAGTCCTCTTGGACCAATGCAGCCTTCTAATAGAATAGATTAATCTTCTATGTGGAAGTAGTACTTCCAAATTTATATTTCCTGTAATGGTCTTATGTAATGGAAGTAGTACTCCCATATTTAGATTTTCTGCAAAATTCTCTGATGCTGGATGCTATGAGGAGAATTATAGGAAAAGGGAAAATGGGAGAGAAGAGGATAAATGAGGGAGAAATAGAAAAAGAAGAGGGTGAGAGGAAGAGAGAAATTGGAGAAGAAATATATCATTTTTATTCATTCAAAGTCTCCTATATTACAGAGCAAAAAGAGCCCTTTATAGGGTTTGAAGAATTCTATCTTGAGAAAGAAAATATCTAATAAAAGCAACTAAATTAAACCTAATTATAACATTCCTAAAATACGAATTGAAATTGAAAACTAAACATAATAACATTCCTTCTAATATTGCATCATTCTCTCTCCTCCTTCGTACTTCGGAGATAAGGTTGGCTTGTCCCCTCCTTGTATTAATTTTTTACAGCCAAAATTCTGAACCTTGAAAAATGAGCAATCTAGACGAACAAATCATCCAGCTCAGCACAGTTCCAAACTTACCCATAAAATCATGTCAACTTTCATGAAGAGTTTTAGGAATGAGAGTTCCTCAACACAACCGACAAGTTAAGATTATGGACTAATTCTTATCACATAATTCTTTAACAAGATTCAGTTAATTTTGTTTACTTTTACATGTAAAATTTAAAAATTGTAGTTTCTTTTATTTAGACTATTTAGTATGAAGCCTAGAAAGAATAAACCTCTTCCAGAGGTTTCAGATTTGAAAAGGAATCCAAATTCTTCTTTGACATGGATGGTCATAAACCCTGGAATAGTAATGCAATTAAGTTAGAAATCCATATTACCAGGGACATGCTTACAGAGTGAGATAGTGCATTGGCACCTTAAATGGGCTTCCAGCATAATTTCAAGTGAGCTTATGATGCTAACTGTGTACTCAAGCCCAAAAAAAAAAAAAAATCCAACTTCACCAATCAAATCCAATTCAATATTGGGTTAAAAGGTTTACTTGCCCTTATATAAGTTGGAGCAGTCAAAACATAAGATAAGCTGAACAAAAATCTTCATATTTCATAGCTCCAAAATAAATAAAATAACCATGTAACTTTTTTTCCATTTCTAAAACTTCATCTATTCAGCACAATACATGTCAAAGAACTTTATCCTCACTAACCAAATTCAATTTTACTAATGAGCCACGGCACTATCTTAATACGTCATAAAATCCTTTACAAAATATAGCACCAGCTACTCTTTCATCTAAATGTTAGGATCTTCCCCTTTCAGTTGAGTTTTTACAACTCCTAGTTGCTTAAGTGCCTAGAAAAATTTCCAGCTAGTTGTCCACATGCAAATATGCAATTAAGTTGTGCTGCATTTTTTCTTATCTTCGGAAACCAATCCCCACCCCTAACTTTCTAGACCCACCTATAAATAATATTTTCCCATCTTTCAATTTCTTTGTCAATAAGGTATAAATAACATCTAAAATTGTTGTCTTTTCTTAGACAAATAAAACATATTGAACATTACATGGAGAAATAGCAAATCAATTTTGTTTTGACCACCAAAGAAATTTTATGAGGAACAAAAAGTCAAACTCATAATAACTCAAACAACAAAAGAAGAGGAAGGACTTAAGCACCCACCAAACTGTAGTGACTCTAACATTGGCAAGAATGACAATATTTATATAAAAGAAGACCAGTATATACCATAGTAGTAATAGCCTGATAAACCAGGAAAATATTGTAAACAAGTTTAAGTTACATGAAGCTGCATTCCGTCATCAATTACCTATATAAAGAAATTTGCTTACTAACTCACTTGTTGAGCTACAACAAGAGAGTGAAGACCACGCTCTGCAACCTTATCGATAATGGAGTGAACTTTTTTCTTCAAATCTTCCTTTAGGCCACAGAGCTCCACGATCTGTTTGGTAGAGAATTTTGAATTAGGCAAATAAAATAGAGGAAGATTAAATATAAGTCAGAAATGTGTTTCTATAATAGTTCAATAATTTAAGTATTCTAAATGTCATCTGAACTATTTTATTAACATTGGACGAAGTCAAGAACAAACGCACATTTTGCAGTCATAAGTTTAAAATAGAAGACGTCTTGAAGTTCTTCATGCATCATTTTAGCCACCATACATAAGTATATATTATATTATATCAGAATTACTTACACAATAACCACTATTAGTGTTATTGGCGGCTGAGAATGTGACTGTTGAAATTAAAAACAAAGCACCTAACATCATTAAAATCATTAAATTCTATCCAAGATCACCATAGATGTAGACAATAAATAATGATAAAAAGCTAAATAAAGAATTGACATGAAATTGTCATCAACTCACAAACATTCATATGACCTCAATACACATAGTTATATTGAAACCCTAAAGCAACTTCAATCAACAAATCAAGTAATTAGGATGACTTTAATCCAGTAAAAACCGAGAGTGTCCTATCTTTAAACACAATGTTGTGAGTAGTCATTGAAGCACTACACCTAACATATAATTAAAAAAAAACAACTAAAAGTAAAAAAATGCAATTGTTAAGTTGCCACTTATTTATCTATCTTCTTAAAAAGATACCCAATAATTTTCTCATGTTAGATTCTGAAAGCTAGTTCGGTGAAAAGTACACCATCACTATTAGTTAATCTCATCAAATTTCCATCAAAATGATCTTAAAGGTTAAAAAGGTTACCTGGTCACAATCCTCCATTGTGGTAGCTCTATCTAGTAATTTTTAGATCACATCCCATTACAATCCACTATTCATGCCATGCATGTCGAATGAGGTAAAAAAGAGAATCAAATACCTACATGAAGGAAATAAATGAATGTATGAAGGCCACAAAATGAAGAAAGGTACACACACACACACACACAGAGGGCCAGAAAGAAAGAAACGAAAGTAAGACTAAACAAATATGACCATACCTTTTCTAAATCAATTAGCATCCAATTGCCATAAGGTGATTCAAAAAAGATTCTGCCAAAACCAAGGTCTTGGCTAGAAGAAAAGACAACAAATTGCCAAAAACAATTATGCATTTAATTAGGCAAATTACACGATTTTAAAACTGATTAAAGACATGGATTTACCTCTATACTACATTCAAAATGCTTCTTCTTATAAAGAAATCACAAAAAGCTATCTTACAGCAACATTTCACGAAATAAATGCTATACCACACACCCACATCCACTCATACCAACAATCATATTAGCAGGTGACAGCAATTGTGGATTCATCCAAAGACTCTTATACTGCAGCTATTTGACTTATCAGAAAATAAAAATTAAATTTATGCAGTAGGATCTTAACCTCATTTTTTCTAAGTAAGATTGATTTCTCATTCAATAATTCAGCAAATATGCAACAAAAAGATCACATGTCAATAGCTAGACTATATTTCGTGGCTGCAAGAAGCAACTATAGAGATCTGGGTGGTTTGAAATAGAAAGTCTCAAAGATTGATCTTAATTGTTAGCACTGTAAAAAAAAAAATGGTCCGCGCAGATTGAGAACAAATATAAAGACAAATCAAATTATTCAAACTACAATACGTCGTTTTATATAGCAGATTGAGAACAAATATGGAAGTTGATATATATAAAACGTGTATAAAATGGATATAAGACGTATGAAATTATAAAATTGGAGGAGTGGATAAGTGAAAAATGAAAAAATGAACAACAACATCTCATTGATTAATATTGCATCTACAATACCCCAAAACTGTCTTTTTTATATATTAGTGAAAAACAGTTACTTATATTTTAAACAGACTAAAGAAAACAGAAATAAAATCAAGAACCTAGCTATTTGGACTTCATGGCCCACCTGGCTAGGCACGGACCATGTTGATCCTCGCATTTCCAGGGTGAGCCATATCAATTATCTATTTGACTATCTCTATAATCTAGCTGGGAGAAGAACTCTATTAAGAAAGATAATCAGGTCTTTGACGACCTAGTATTAGTTAGCAAGAGTATGGACTCATACTTTGATGGAATGATCTTTTTCAACGTCTCTCTCTTGTTTCTGTTTAGTCGCGTTGAACCTCCTCTCATGGTAGCTGATTGAAAATGTCTTTTTTTTTTTTTTTTTGTTACAATATGCGTGAATGGAACCACATAGCTAGCTTGGAAGGATAGGGTTATAGTCGACGTGAATTCAACATTTTGTCATTTTAAACCACTATTAGACGTCTCATAGGCCATATCAAGCCTCTTGAGCACACTACATTCAAAATATATTTCTACTAAAGCAAAAAAGAAAGGTTTAGGCCCTTTAGAATTTGTTTGGTATGACTTTTGAAAAATTAAATGAGTTTTTGAGATCCAAAAGTAGCTTTTGGACTCGTTTCACTAATTTTGTGAAAGTGTTTTGCTAGTTAGAAAAACTTTTATGAGAAGCTGATCTAATATGGATTTCTTTAAAGACATTTTTGGAATATAAAATGTTTTTAAAAGTTATTTTTCAAACAAAAATTAAGGAGACTTCCTCCAAAAAT
This sequence comes from Fraxinus cuspidata, assembly GCA_903798385.1. Taxonomy (NCBI): domain Eukaryota; kingdom Viridiplantae; phylum Streptophyta; class Magnoliopsida; order Lamiales; family Oleaceae; genus Fraxinus; species Fraxinus cuspidata. The sequence goes on along the minus strand of CAIGRP010106148.1, from coordinate 15,679 downwards.
TCTTCTACAAGAAGTAAAAGTAAAAATAAAAGTTATGCCAAACGAGCCTTTAGGATTTCTATTTACATAACGAAATTATGTATTAAACCTGTGATTTAATTTAATAATCCATAACAATAAAAGTATTCTTGATAACTACAATTATTGTCATTTTCAATTATAAGCCCTAAATGCTATGGAATCATTATGATGCATGAATTATTTTAATCAATCATGATATTTATATCTGTACCAAATCCAGCAACTATTGTGAAAACTTATCCGTTCCTTTGTTTCCTTTTATACCATGCTACGTAAATATAATGATTGATATAATCATTGACATAATGACACGTGTCAATTTATCATTAAACGATTTAAAATACAATCAACTTTTTCATCAAATCATATCTTGCCAACATCTATTATGTCAACCATTATGTCGCATGCTTTCTAGCAAAATAGCATTATTCTTTATAAAATGGACGGTTAGGAATGAGTTAGAGTTCAAACAATTTTGCATGTGAGAAGCCATGTGAAGAGGCATTGAATACAAGCTCAGACCCCCTCAAAAAATGAGTACCACCATATGATACCGGAGGAAAAAACAAAACCCCATGTGAGGAATCATTTTGAACCATAAAAACAAATGGATCCAAAGTCAAATTTTATGAAGTAATGAATAAGCAGACAAAATAAATTATTACAACAAACAAGAAAAGATAAGGATTAAAATTTATATAATTTTGTTTTCATACAAAACTAATATTAAAATATTTATTTCACCGGTCGAAGATTGGGAGCTAAGATTGAACCTTTGAACTTAATATTTCACGGCCCATTTTCAAACTTTGTGCAACCCGTGTCTTGTCATAAATTTCATAGGCTTTTCTCCGTTATCTTCATCGTCTAAAATAGAATCAAAATTTCTGTTCATTATGCAAAATCATTGTACATATCTTCATGTGTCCATACCCAAAAGCAGAGTCTCCAATACGTAGGTCTTGTGCAAGAATCATGCTACATTGGCAGAATATATTGTCAACTTCCTTGACAGCCATGTAGCATTTTATTATTGGATCGTTTAAAAAATAGTCAATTTTTGTGCCTAATCATCTATTGTCAACACTACATCTATTAAATAGATAGATAAAATCATCTGACAAAATGACTGAACTCCTCGTGCAAATGGAACAAAGCACGACAAGAATATAGATTATTTGGAACCCAAAACCCATCTCCAAATATGGCCTGATCCGACATGAAAGATATTTACTTAGAAACACCAGCGGGCATATAGGGTCCCGTGGCAAAAGAAGACATTTCACGCCTGTTAAAAAACACGAGGAAAAAGCTGACCAGCAAGCATGTATCTAGACACTAGGAAACTAGTTACTATTTTTAGCATATCAATTTAATATCTAAACTCTTTTAGTTAGTACCAAAGGGTCCCCATCCAATATTAGCATGTTCAAAATTCAATCATGTCGATGTGATTTAAATATTATAGAAGATAAAAAGCTAAATTCTTGTTCAGTATTTCATTATTGCGTTTGAAAAGTGCCATTCAAGTTTATATATTTTAAGTGTAATGCACAACACGATCTAATCTTTTTAAATGAGCGAAAGACTATTCAATAAACCCTTCAACTATTTCGTGTAACCGAAAAAAGTGAAGTTTTTTCCACGAGATATTTTTTTTTTCTTAAATATCAAGTCTTGCTCAGATATCAATTTGGTATTGAAATAAACTCACTGATTTTTCACATTATCATTGTTTAGAAAATTTTAGCATCAAACTCGTTATTCCTTCAGCTCATTTGTTACCATGTTCTCAAATAATCACGTTTTACAAAATTTCATTCTAAAAAATATGGGGCTGAAACAGGGGCTCAAGAAGCCAAAGAATTAAGGGTGTGTTGATTGCAAGCATAGAATTTACCTGAAAAGAAAATAAATTTTAGACAATTCAATTGCTTAAAAGTTATTTGTATAAAAATTATTCGTTAAATATATTCGACTAATTTAATTTTCAATTTAGAAATATTATACTTGTCCATTTTTATTGGTTGATACATGAGAGATAATGGATATGTGAGAGAGAGTGTGAGTGAGTAAGTGAATTACTTGAAAAATAAAAACCATAAAAAAAATTTCCTTGTTTTTTAGAAAAAATATGGTTACATGACCAAAAGATGGAAAATATTTTCCATAAAAAAAATTGTCAATTATACACCATAAATGTAAGAATTTGAGCGAAAAAAATGACATTTTTTACGAAAAATAAAGTCAATCACCACACTCTAATACAAACAAATGGAGACAAGCAATACAAGAATTTATATGAAAACTTCAAAATTGGAGACAAAAACTTGAGTTGGCAAAGGTAAATATTAAAAATGATTATAATCATATAAAATCTCTCGACTTCAAGAAGACCCAATAACCTATATATAAGAAACCTACTTAATATGTACCAACAAACGTCATTATTACAAGATGATGCAAAACAAAAACTTCAAAGTTGAGTAATTGATGACCCTTTATTTTTTCCTCATTTTCTTAAGACATTTAAAATGAAAGCGGCCATAACTATAACGTATAAAACATCAAATGACAAAATTCTAGCGAAGTCGAAATATGTTGCAAATCTAATATTCGACGACAAAAGTATTCAATATTAATGGGACGCAATTTTATGGACTAAATACAAACAAGTTAAGACATAGCCCCTGTTTGTTTCATATTAAATTTTTCATTCTCATTCTTCTACTCATTTTCAACCACACATTTTTTAATACAATAATATTTTCCATCACATCAATAACTTTTTCCTCTTTTTCAACCACACTTTCAATAAAATAATATTTTTCATCACATCAATTACTTTTCCTTCTTTTTCAACCACATATTCTCCATCAATTTACTATTTCAAAATACATTCTTTCAAAATAATGCGGTTCAAACACACCCATATTGAATCTGAATGACAAGACATTAAAACCAAATCTTGTTGTGTCCACTCAAATTGCCAGTTGCCTACTGGACAATGCCTGAACTTTCTGCATGGCCAAAAATTTGAACATGGTTACAGGGTCTTCCTAAACTGAGCACCTCACATACCTGGCCACTCTGTGGACTAAAAGTTAGGGGCACATAGACTTTTCTTTAACATGCACCGTCACATTCAAATTTCAGCTTCGATACATCTTTTAAAGTTAATGCCAGATTGATTTTTAATCAAAATTTGGGATGTGTATAAATTTTAAATAAATGATTGACAATTCAACTTAACTAAACTCAAGATGTATATGTTTATCAACACGTAAATTCTTAAAGATAGAACATATATTAATCAAATTTTTACCTAAATATTTAGCCACAGTTATTTCTTAAAATGGTGTCATTGGTAGGTTAATGGCATATCTTGATAAGACAACTTACAGAATAGACAGGTTCCATTCATTCAATCTTTTCTTCTTTTTGTCACAATCATTAGCCGCATTTTGCGAGTAGTTTGCCCTGATCCTAAGGGAAATGCAGGCTGGCCCTGTGATGAGAAGGTGGTACGATTGCAAAAGAGTTACATTTATTAGATCATAGAAGATATAAAACTTGTGTGTAATTATATCTTTTGTTAATTTAAACGACGGTTTTATAATAAAAGTTTTTGGTCAAAACTTGAGAAAAAAATGCATTTTTTAGATTATGTATGACAAGTGTGTTCTACATATTTGTTCGAGTTCTTAACATTATTTAATATTAATTAAATGCGTGAATTTTTACTCGTATTTGTTTATATATTGTTTTCTTAGGTGAAAACTCCGACATGGATAAGAATCAAGCAAAAGAGAGAAGATTTGGAGTTTAATGGAAGCAGAAAATGATGGATTTACATTTTTGGATGGTCGAGTAGATGGCTTCATAAGTTTTGGAGGCCAAATTTGTCATTTAATTTGGCACTGCTCGTATTTGTTTTATTCTGGTTGTTTGGGTTGATTGTTTACTATTCTCTTATTCTATTTGCTTGATCACCATTAAAACGTGTTTGTGATTTATATTATTTTCGAGAGAATTAGATATAAATTAGCATATGGTAATAAAAAAAAAAAACATATGATCCTATAATATATAGAAATATCATGATGCTCTATGAAATCATTATGTGATTCCTTTATGAGTTAATGCATGCTTAGATGTTATTAAATATAATTGAATCATCGATTTCCGATCTATGCAAGAATTGAGAGTTTAAGGATAATTGATAATTGAAATAAGGGTCACACATTGAATTCGTGGTCTTAGTGTTCGTTTTGATGGAAATTTATTTTAAGGTTTTCATGTGAGCTAAAATCAATTAGTTAAAAGTTAATTAGAAATAATTGATCTTAAAAACTCCCATCTTAATTGTGTGTTTTGTTAGAGTTAATTGCAACTAAAGTAGAATCAATTATATATTTTCTTGTGACATTTTATTTTCATCATTATTACTTATTAAAAATCTATCTTCTTGCAGGATAAATCAACAACAACGTACAAAGCACTCAAAATTTCATGACCAACCCTCGAGAAATGAAATTCACTTCAAACAATTGATTTTGTATATGTAAGTATGGTAAGTTAGCCATTGATTGCAATACAAAACATCAAAACAATTATAAGAATTATGAAGAAAATATTTCAATCTATGCAGTGAGTTGCTTTTGTAGCAAGAGGCCTAGACTTATACTTCTTTTTCATCTTCAATGGTGGCTCCAATTAGCGGCGGACTCAGCACCTGACGAGGGGGCTTGGCCGCACGTGCTGGGCTCCACCGGAACAGTGCCTGATTGCAAGGAAAGAGGGAGACCGCAAGAGAGGATTGGATTTGGGTTTTGCTTCGCCTGGTTGTCTGGTTTCGTCTCCTCCCTCTTTTATTATTCGTTTTGTTTTGTAATTAGGCCTTTGGGCGGGCCATTTCCTTTTTTGGTATTTGGGCCATTTGTGGGTGGCCCAATCTTTAATTAAATATAGGTCCAGCCCGTCCAATTTCCAAAACTCCAATTCCAATTCCACCCGCAATTCCAAATTTCTCCTCCTTGGTGACGCCTGCAGGTGAATCCTCCTCCACCACAGTCCACCAGTCTAGTCAGCTATCGTGCCGGTGTTAGAAGTCGGAAGGTCCAGTAATCGACTGATTGCCCGTTCGACAACCGATTACCCGTGAGTTCTCCGTTCTCGCCTTCTCGGTTTTCTGCTTTATTTTTTTATTTTTAGTTTTTGTTTTTGGTGTTATTTTCTATTTATGAGGCTGAAATCATGATTTATCATTTATGTTGTATCATGTATGAATAATGAGTTAATTGACAATTTGACATTGAAAATTTGAAATGAGAAGTCACTGATTTTTTTGTGAATTTCTGAATTCATGATTTGGCCATTTTGGGTAAATAATTTATGTTGCACTATTGTTTGAATTATGAATAAGGTAATATTGTAACGTTTTCAAAACATTGTAATTGTCTAAATCACAATTATAGAGTAGGTTGTATCACGTATTTCCTTAGTATTTTGGGTTGCATTTAATTATGTTTTCATATATATAATTTTTACGTTTTAGTTCGTTTACATATATATTGAATTATTTTTAATATATTTAATTAAATATTAATAAACGACATCGCTCTTACGATCGCTAATTGTCGACGGTCAATTGTCAATGTCCGCTCGGGTCGAAGTTTAATGCTAAGTCCGCCACGGACTCTAATATCCTTAATTTGCACAAATTAATAAGTTCATACTTATCCGCCAATTAGAAATACAGAATGGCAGGTTTACAAGAAACTCAAGCTTATGTCTATTTATGAACACAATTTAATATGCATGTGAGATTTGTTTTCAAAGTATTCAATTGTCGTGGGCTAGCTACAAGTACAAGGGAGCTATTTGTTAAGCTTTTGTTGCTTGTTTCTTTGATACAAGTAACCTAACTTAAAGTTCAATTTAATTTATACTTAAATTGAGTATTTTTTTTTTCTCAAATGTATAGTTAAATTGTGTTATATAGCTGGACTTCATGAACATGTTTGTGAAGTATTTATAATCAATTTAAATTACAAATACATAAAAATGAGTGGTGAATAAGCTGATAATACTAGTGAATTCATCAATAGATAAAAATGACTAGAATATTTATAAATTGTTTATAAACGTGAACCGAACATAGGCTTACGTGTGACTTTAAAAGGACGTTATAAGTCATTCATTTACCCAAATCATCTATGTTTACTCAGGGCCAAGCACACCGTTAAAACATTTCACATAGATAATTCATAAATAAACTATACTAATTTTATTTGTGATAGTGACACCCTTTCTTCTTTTTTTGATTACTAGCATAAAATGTAACACTGATCTAATAATTAAGAGGGTGTTTGGTGGGGATTAAAATTAGATTTTTAGTAGATTGTGGTAAAAATTTTTGAAATGTGTGATTGAAAATCTTTGGGACCATGAAAGATGAGATAAATATTGATTGTTTGACTTTGACTTAGATTAAAATCTGATTTTAATCCGTACCAAATAAGGCCTAAGTTTGGCCAATAAGTCATGCCCAACCAAGTCGACGTGCACGAGTGAAAGTGACCTTGTATCACTAGGACGTTTCCTAAACCAACCACAATAGTACTATAATTTGAAAAATCTAAGAATGTCATGATTAATAATTGAATGTTACAAAATATATGGTGTTAAAAAGTTATCAACATTACGTGAGAGTGAAGAAAAGATGAGGAAGGTTTGAATAGTTTTAAAAGATTATATGTCGCAATTCTTTGCGACTCTACAAATGGAGTTATATTGTAATTTATAGACAGAAAATTAATTCATATTTATTCTTATTCTTTTCGTGCCTTTTTTATGTTATAATTTCGACTTAGAGAGAAAAAGTGATAAACTAGGAGGGGAAAAAAACAATGAACTCAAGGAAAAGTTTATTACTTTAACAAATAACTGTATTCTAGTTGAAGAGACTTTTGACAAAAAAAAAAAAAAGATAAAATCGAAGGGGTTGAGCCGTTCAGTCATGCATGGTTTGAATGAGTATATAGTTTTTTTTCGGGAGAAAAAATAATAATATAAAAAATGTGAATTATTTAGAACTTTTAAGGGCAAATTTACGTAGTAATGATAGGTATTTTGCGATTTAGGCTTAATTATGATTTAATGATGGAAGTAATAATTGTAACAAATTTTCTATAGGGTGCAATACTTGATATGATTCTACTGTAATTGATTTAACTATTCATGGAAGAGCTAATCCAAACATGTTTAAGGTACCATTTCAAATATTGAAACATAATTAAAATGAGTAATTCAAACGTTTATATTTTTAATATTGTTGTTATTATTTTCTTTTTTTTCTATATTGTTGTTATTGTATTTAGAAGATGTGGATATACCCTTAGCACCAATGCTAATGGACAATTTTGATAACATATAAACATAGAATAATTTTCTCCTTAATTTTTTTTCTTTATGATTATTATGCTAAGAGCTCATTAGACATGAATTCTAATTTTGCTTTTACGTCCTGTAGAAGGGGTTCTTGAGAAATATATATTAGATCAGCTTTCTCTGAAGCTATTCTAAGAGATATAAAGCTTTTAAATAATTATCCAAACATATTCAAAAACATTTCATAATCTTATAAACAATTTTTGGTATTTTCAAAGTCCTGCCAAACGAACTCAAACATATCAGTCGAGTTCTTACTTTAAAAGAATTCCTAATGTAGACAAATGTAAGATGTTCACATATCTGTGTGCCATAGACGGCATTTGTTACATTTAAAAAACCATGGGCATTGACAGATATTCATATTGTGCTCAACGCCAACCATCTAAAAATTCAAATGGCAACCCCCATCTGTTGAAAACATATGAATTTAATGTTCAATGTGGCCTATTCAGAAAACCTCAATTTCATCCCCATTTTCTAAAAATTATTTTTCTAAAATTCATTTTTTATTATATATTTTATGAGACCTCCAACTTTTATTAACTTTTCAACCACACATTTTTTGACTTTTATCAAAATCTACTCAAAATTTAATTTTTAGTTAAACCAAATAGGGATAATGTAATGGATCTCCAAATTCGTCTCTATGTGACTTCGAGTCCGATTTTACACTCTATTTACTAGTAGTAAAGGGGTCACAAGTTTATAGTTTTCTACACAGAAATTGACTTGAGAGAATAGATAGCAATAAGACTTGAAAGCATGTGAAAGATGAGGGTTGTTGATGGACCTAACCCTTGACTCAATCGTCAATTAGAAATTCTACTGAGGTGTTTTTGTTGGTCTCGAGTTTTCTTTTGATGGAATATATCATACCTGAGCACCAACTATGCTTGAATTCTTAATTAGTGTTCGTCGGATGTGTCATTAGTCATGCTCTATCAAATCACATTTGGCACTTAATTTTTCTAGTTACATCCCTATCTTATCATGTATTTCCTACATAGATATTATTCTAATACATAACAATCTATTATGTTACCCAAAAAATATTTAATTAGTAATATTATCATTTTTCAAACAAAAAAATCAACCAAGGCTGTGATTTTCATGATATTGACCCAATATGCTGAGGTTGATCTACAAGAATCCAAAGTCAAGAGGTCAAAACATGCATGGAGTCGAAAAATGCATATAAAAGCCTTAAAACGTGTCAACCGAAAGTAAAGTAACCGTCAATCAGCCATGAAAAATTTCCCCTAGAAAGGTAAAAAATTTAATTGCCAAAGTGGTCCACACATTAGAGGGGCCCTGCTTACATCTTCTCATATTCCATTGCCCAGTGTCCCTTAGAACATGGAGCAATTTATGGCAGTTTTCCCTACTATAAGTTCTCTGCTTTTCAGCCTTTTCCTCTCCCTCCTGCTACCACTTTCTCTCCCAAGTCCTAATTCATAGTAACAAATAAAAACCCATAAATTTTCTTTAGTTTTGGAGCAGAAAATTAAGAGAGAAATGGACGTTGAAATGGTTAAGTGTGAGTGTTGTGGATTGAAAGAAGATTGCACACAGGATTATATAATTGAAGTGAAGGCAAAATTTGATGGTAAATGGCTATGTGGTTTGTGTTCAGAAGCTGTAAGAGATGAAGTTAACAGAGGGAATAAAGAATTTGTAATGGAAGAAGCTGTCAAGGCTCACATGTCATTCTGTCGTAAAGATAAGTCGAATCCAGCAATTCGAGTTGCAGATGGGATGAGACAAATGCTAAGGAGAAGGTCGGGTGATATGTCGACGTCGTCGTCATCTTCAAAGAAATATACAAGCTCTGCAGCAAAATCTTGTTATTAGTAAGCAAAGTTAAGGGATGCCTCTCATCTTTGGTTGGAATAAGGTATAACAATTTGTTTTGTATGTATATTTAGTATGCAGTACTGGATTCGACTTTATAGTGTAATGAAGAAGATTTTAACTTTTTGTTTCTTAATGTCGTCTCGTGCTTTCTAATTCTCTTCCTTAACCAACATCATACCATTCATTGCAAGTCTTGTTTGTACATACATTTTAATTTCAATGGAGCCATCTCCCTGGTTTTTGTTTCTTCTTCAATTTATTTTTTTACCTATGTTTATATATTTTCTTCTGCACTAAAGCAACAACACATTCTGTGTGCATGTGGGGTGGGGTGGGGGTGGGGTGGAGAGAGATTTGGCCTAATCTAATAATTGGTTATAAAATTTAAAAATAGTTGATCTTCACAGAACTCCATTTTGTTGAATCCCTTTTAGTGCTTGTAAGATAATTTGATAAGTCAATCGATTACTTCCTTGTTTTATAATTTCTCTTGATTATCCAATCAAATTTTTTTATGCTCTTTTGCACAAAAAATATAGTTTAATTTTAACTCAACTCATCTTCCTTTTTCCTACAAATGATCTCCAGACTCTGTAATTTTCTTTCAGGAAAAGAAAAGGGAAAAGGAGGACAGAGGAAAAAAGTTAACAGAGAGGATTTCCTAAAAAAGAATAATGTTACGTATCATCATCCCTCTACGTGACACTTTACTCTATTGATTCATTTTCAATGAATCAAAATGTTTCTCAGCTTCGTTAAACAATGAATTATTTGGGTTCATTGCCTCTTAAACCAGCGTTGCATAGTATTGTTCAAGAAGAATTATACAAACCTTCACTTGCAGGAGATGACTTTCTAAGAACTATGCTATATTCTTCAATTTTTATTTAATAATACATGTTATTTTATTCCCAACAATAACTAGTGATTCTAATTTCTAACTGAAGCATATATTGATATATGCCTTCCATCACCCTATATTTCAATTCAATCTAATTAAGCTGCAGTTTGGTTTATGTTTGACTAATCTTAAAAGAAATTAGTTCTACACAAGTTTTATTATAAGTAAATAATTAAATTTTAAAATAAGTTTGTAAATAGGAGTGGTCGTGGTTCGATTCAGTCTGATTCTAGATTGAAATGAACTCAATACGAATGGGGGTCTTAGAAATTGAACCATTGGTTCCATATCCAATTACAGAACCGAACCAATCGGTTCCGATTCGATGTGATCTAATTCTTTATATTAAAAAAGTCACAAAATAAAGCATGAAATTACTTGTCAATTTGAAAATAAATAAAAATAGAAGATGGAATCATTTGTCATTCTTGTAATCTAACCATATAAAAAAATCAATAAAATAAGACAATGAACAAAAATCCACTTCAAGACTCAAGATCAACTTATAAAAGGGAAAAAATGATAAACTATTAAATACAGTATAAACAGTAAAATCTCGATCGAAAATTAATTTTTGTAAAAAATCCATATAACAATATACTGATTATTTTTAGTAATTCTCAAGAATCATGATTCTTGATAGCCAATCACTTTGAAAATAACAAGAATATGAAATGTTGAATTAAAAATATATTTTTCCTAATGTATTATATGAAGACAGTGAATTTGTAAGATATTTATAAAATTATTTAGACTTGAATTTCGATTACCCATTAAAAGAAAGAAGAAGAAGCATATGAAAAATGAAATTTTAACATGAGATAATTTTGGAATCTAGTATTCAAAGATTTAGTGCATCAAAAAGAGAAATTTGGTTAAATTCAGGAGAACCGAATTCACTGTTGATTTTCAAAATAGTACCAAAATCGATCGATTCTTGATGTATCGTCCCAAAATCGATCCATTTAGTAGGAGAACCAGAGTCAAACTGACTTGCTCTACTTGGATCTAGTCCGATTCCATTAGTTTCGAAAAAAATGCCCACCCTCATTTGTAAAAAAAAAAAAAATTTAATATAATTAGGTATGTGTGGAAACAAATTTTACTTTTAAAAATAAGTTTAAATTAACTTACTATAAAACTTGGCCAAACATAATAATTGATGTAATTAATTAACAACCATCATATGGAGGGTTATCAAACTATTCACATATGTATATAATATTTACTATAAAACAAAAAGTGCTTATACACTTCTGTTTTGATTAGTTTACCAACTTTTTTTAAAGAGACTGTTACGCCTCAAAATTGAGGCTCATGAAGAAAAGCTCACACCTCAAAACCAAGGTTAAACAAGAAGTCGAAGCACTATGTAAGTGGTTGAAGCCCTGAAATCGAAGTGTAAGCAAATGGATGAAGCCCTGAGCCAAAGCACTGTCTTAAGTGGCTGAAGCTGTTAAGTTGAATCACTACCTAAGAAGTTAATGAAGAAGCCGAAGTTCTCTGTCTTGAAGCTCTACACGCCGAAGACATCCAATACGAAGCTTCCTTTAACTGAAACTCCCTTTTAGAGGATCTGCAGAAATTTTTTAAGAATGATTGATGTAACGTTTGTAATAATTAATGTCATGATTGTCAACCTAGGGCATAAGATGGTTGATCAGTTGTCATTGTATTAAATGTATAGCAAACTGAGTGATGTGATACTTCGGCCTAAGAGATCAGTTCACGTGGTTCTTATCCAATGGCTACCACGTTGGCCAGAACTCTATAAAAGCTCACAACTTATGTCATTTGAATAATAATGCAACACTTTACACTTGAAACCACACTCAATCATCTCTCTTGCTTATTCCATATTTATTTGCTTGATTTTACTTCTACTTTGGTTGAGTTTTTTATAATTATTTGTTTATATGTTTTAATAATTTATCATATGTCCATAAATGCTATCTTTTCCAATCCGAATATCCAGTTAAAACGTGTTGGAATTTGTTTGTGTGGACGCGAGTAGGCCCGTCATCTATTGTCCACGTAACCATTACAAAAAGTGGGGTCAACAAATTGATACCGTCTGTGGAAAAAACCACTACAACCACGAACATTTCCATAGAAAAAGATTACCGAAATATTTATTTGGTTTTCCCTTTGAAAAATAATTTGTTCTTGAAGAAAGAACAATTGAAAGCCTCAAGAAAGAGATTTGGAGTTGACATCTATGCTTGGATTGCTGAAATTTCTTGAAAAAATGAATATATTGAGATAAAAATACCCCCTACCCATTTTTCTAAAAAAAATGGGTTGTATGAAAATTGAGTTCAAAGAGAGAAGGCCTTCTAAAAAGGGGGAAGCCACTGAAAAAGTGGTCATGAATAAGTAGACCCATAGAGAGGGGGAGGTCTCAAATGAAGAGATCATGAATAAGAAGAGCTCCTGAAAAGAGGAGGCCATTGAAAAAGTAGCATTGAATAAGTAAACTCCCATAAAGTGGGAGGTCTCCCAAGAAGATGCCATGAATAAGAAGACCCCTTAAAAAGGGGAAGGTCGCTTAAGAAGTGACCTTAAATAAGTAGACCCCTTGAAAGGGGGAGGTCTCCAACGAAGAGGCCATAAATAAGAAGACCTCCTGAAAAGAGGGAGATTGCTGAATAAGTGGTCTTAAATAAGTAGAACCCTCAAAAGGGAAAGGTCTCCAACGAAGAGGTCATGAATAAAAAAGCCCCCGAAAGGGAAATGCCTCCAATGAAGTGGCCATGAATAAGAAGGCCCCCTAAAAAGAGGGTGGCCGCTGAAGAAGTGGCATTGAATAAGTAGACATCCTGAAAGAAGAAAGTCTCCAATGAAGAGGCCATGAATAAGAAGATACCCTAAAAATGGGAGACCGCTAAAAAAGTAGCCTTGAATGAGTAGACTCTTTGAAAGTGAGAGGTCTCCAACGAAGAGGCCATGAATAAGATGACCTCATTAAAAGGGGAAGGTCACTAAAGAATTGGCCTTGAATAAGTAGACCTCTCGAAATGGGGAGGTCTCCAATAAAGAGGCACTGAATAAGCAGACCCCCTAAAGGGGAGAGGTCTTCAACGAATAGTTCATGAATAAGATGACCCCCTTAAAAAGGAGAGATCACTGAAGAAGTGGTCTTGAATAAGTAGACCCATGAAAGGGAAAGGTATCCAACGAAGAGGCTATAAATAAGAAGACCCCCACCCCCTCCTAAAATGGAAGTGGTCGTTGAAGAAGTGACCTTGAATAAGTAGACCCATGAAAGGGGAAGGTCTCCAATGAAAATGCCATAAATAAAAAGACCCCCTAAAAAGTGGGAAGCTGCTAAAGATGTGGCCTTGAATAAGTACACCCCCTGAAAGGGGGAGGTCTCCATCGAAAGGACCATGAATAAGAAGAACCTCTGAAAAATGAGAGGTAGCTTTAAAAAGTGGCTTTGAATAAATAGACCTCTTTTAGGTCGAGATCTCCAAAGAAGAGGCGAATGGAGGGGTCGCTGAAGAAGTGGCCTTGAATAAGACCACCTAAAAGGGAGGTCTTTGATGAAAAGGCTATTGGAAAACCCTTTTTACAAAGTGGAGGCCTTTGAAGGAGAGGTCATAAAGAGAGCAACACAGAAAAAGGGTGCATCTATCAAGTGATAAGTAAAAATTCTCAAATTGAAGGGGATCAACGCAAAAGAATAGAAAAAGACTAAAAGCGTACAGAATGTGAACTTAGGGATTGAAATATAGATGTTTCGAGAGTTGAAGGACTTTGAATGCAATTTATCAAGTTATAATTGAAATAAAAATCAAAATATGAAGATTAAAATGAACAAGGTCAAAAGTTGAGGCACCCATGCATGAAATTACTAAAGGACTTGAAGGCAATTTTTCATATTTTGCATATGCACAAGTATGACCTTCCACATATTCACCATATACAGCCTCATCTTCGCCTATGCATCAGCACCCATGGATGAACCATTCACCATGGACTGACATGGATAAGTCATTCCCATGCAAAGAAGCAATCCACTTAAGGGGGAGGTGAGAAGCACCCCAATGGAAACTCGCTTCAATTACCTATAAAGATGAAGTCCTCGTGGATAAAACTGAACACCTTGAGAAAAGCCTCTGCATGAATGAACCATCCACCATGTAGGGAAGTATAAGCACATCGGAGAAGAGGTGGATCCCAAAAGACTAGCTCCAAAGTCTCTAAGGTTGACATCATAAGCTTCCTATGGATGAAGTTGAACACCATGGGAGAAATCTCTGCATGGATAGACCATCTACCTGTAGGGAAGCATGAGTGCGTCGGAAAAGAGGTGGATCCCAAAAGGGACCACCTCCAATTTCTCTAAGGTTGACATCTAAGCCTCTCATGGATGAAGTTGAAGACCATAGGAGAAACATTTACATGGATGAATCATCCATCATGCAAGGAAGCATGAGTGCCTCCGAAAAGTGGTGGATCCCAAAAAGAACTAGCTACAAATTCTCTAAGGTTGACATCATAAGCCTCCCATGGATAAAGTTGAACACCATGGGAGAAGTATATGTATGGATGAACCATCCACCATGTAATGAAGCAGGAGTACCTCGAAGAAGATGTGGATCCCAAAAAGGACCACCTCCAAATTCTCCACGGTTGACATCATAAGCCTTACATGGATGAAATTGTACACCATGAGAGAAGCCTTTGCATGAATGAACTATCAACCATACATGGAAGCATTAGCGGCTCGGAAAATATTTAGATCCCAAAAAGGGGATCACCTCCAAATTCTCCAAGGTTGACATCATAAACCTCCCATGGATGAAGTTGAACACCATGGGAGAAGCTACTGTATGGATGAACCATCCACCATGCAGGAAAGTATGAGAGCTTCGAAAAAGAAGTGGATCTCAAAAGAGATCACCTCCAAATTCTCCAAGGTCGACATCATAAGCCTCTCATAAAAAATGTTTCTGCATGGATGAAAACCATCCACTATGCAGGAAAATATAAGTGCCTTCGAGGAGAGGTGGATCCCAAAATGGACCACCTCCAAATTATCCGAAGTAGACTTCACAAGCCTCCAACGGATGAAGCTGAATTCCATGGGAGAAGCCTCTGTATTGATGAATAATTCACTATGCAGAGAAGCATAAGTGCCTTGAAAAATAAGTGTATCCCAAAAAGGGATCACCTCAAAAATTTCCAAAGTTGACATCATATGTCTCACATGGATGAAGTTGAACTCCATGGGTGAAAGCTCTATATGGATGAATCATCCACCATGTATGGAAACTTGAGCACTTATGGAGGGAGCGTAAAAACAGGAGCTTACATTTAAACCTCCTAAGATGACCCTAAATAATGCTTCGTCTTTACTTAGAACGCTTAAAAGTGTCATCTCTGCATCAAATTTCAGCCAAACTAAAGCATCATTCCAGTCTCTTCAGAACAACTCAACAT
>CAIGRP010106145.1:0-30529 GCA_903798385.1 Fraxinus cuspidata | reverse complement strand
CCAACAGGCACCTATCATCAAAAGGAGAGAGACATAATTACCATCATTTACAGAATAAACACTCCAATGCACCATAAGTTATTGTACGAGTAGAAACAGATTAACAACCTAAGAAATCAAATTCATCACTACATGCAAAGATAGGGTATACAACCAGAAGGATAACCATAGATGAGGCATACAACATTAGTCTCCTAATTATTTGGACCATAAAAACAGATAAGGTATTGAAAAGCCAACAGGTACATTTCAATTTATACACTTCAGTCCTACGAAACAAAGGCTTGACAATATACAAACCAACCCAGAAACAGTCTCTGGAAGCACAACCAAGATTACTATCTCATTTAAACAATAACATTTTAAAAATACTTGAGCCAGTCATAAATTGCTTTTACACAGCAAATGCTATTCTCATTTGACTATAATGTTAAAATACTTTTTTTTTTTTTTTATCCTTCCTACAGTCATGGGCCAATTTATAAGCTAGAATAATCGGCTTGCAGAAACTAGAAAGAGCAGTAGACATTCACATTCTAATGACTTCCATTACGTCAATATATCTATGTTAACATATAGTAAAAACTACATGCAGTTTATCTTTATGACCAAGTTCAAGCCACGATAATTGATAACCCAATCTTAGATATTGCTTCACATATGTAAATCCTCAAACTCCAAAAATATTCAAAAGAAAAAATTATAAACCAATCTTCAACGCATTCAATATAGTCAATTTATCGAACCGAGCTAGAAGTGAACAGAAGCACCTACAGATCTACACGTCAAATGACTCCGAAATAAATTCACGTCAAAATCTAGATCCGATCCTCATATCTCACATAAACAACGAAAAAACCTGATCCCGGTTACTAAAACATCCAATCAAATGTAACTAAATTTCAAAATATATTAGAAAACACAGTCCATTAAAAATACAAACCCAGTAAACAAAAAACAAAATCTTTGATAAAATGGATTGAAAAATCTGGAATGAATACTCACGGTGATGGGGGAGCCGGTGTTGAGCACACGTTGGCCTCGAACAAGCCCTTCAGTACCATCCATGGCAATACACCTGACCACATTCTCACCCAAGTGTTGGGCCACTTCCAGAACCAACCTGATCTGATTATCCAAAACCTCCAAAGCCGTCAGGATCGGCGGCAGTCCTTCGTCGAACCTCACGTCAACGACAGCACCAATGACTTGGCAGACTTTCCCGATCGAACCTTTACCAGTGAACTCATCGGTGATCTTCCCACTGGGTCCACCACTCGTAGCTTTAGATGGCGCCGATGGAGCTGATTGGGCAGCGGCAGAGGTGGCATACTGAGCAACACGGTGGAGGAAGTGGCCGGCAGGGGAGGCGCGTGGCCTGGGCTTGGGGGCGGAGAATATGGAACTCGAGATACGGTTGCGCGAGGCCGAGGAACGGAGAATTGAGGCTAACAGCCTCCGGGAAGCCATTGCAGAGTGCTGATTTTTAGAGAGAGAAAGTGCGGAAATGGAGAAGAGACTGCTAGGGTTTGTGTAATTAGAGGGGATGTGGGTACACTGTGATGTGATTTACTCTCTAGTTTTTACTGTATGCTTTAATAATATTCTGTGTGGGATTAAATTTCGTTTGGCAGTTGCAAATGAAACGACATCGTATAATCAGACAAGGAGTATCAGGCACATGTTGAGTTTGTTGACTTGGTCCTATCCTATTTTCTTCTTCTTTTTCCAGTTATTCCTTGTTATTACAGAGGTAAAACGAAAACCAGATTGGTATCCAAATATGAATAAAAATATAATGGAAATTGGGAAGTAGAAATAGGGTTTTCATTTTTTACCCGACCGACCCGATCGAACTGAACCAACCCGTCCAAGTTGGGTCAAATTTTTCCAATTTTTTTGGTTCGGTTCGTTTTTTTAAAATAAGAGGGTCGGGTTATGGATTAACCCATCAAACCCGATATAAACCACCCAACCCGAGCTGCTTATATTAAAAAAAAAAATTATAAAAGTGCCGAATTTTATACAACCCTAATTACTTCAATTTTTCATTTCTCTCGTTCTCTCCCGCTCTCCTGGTGGATAAGAAGCAAATAATCCTTTCTTTTGATATCAAAAAAGAAGGTGGGAGCAATCTTATTGCTATTGGTCGAAGTAAAGAACAATGTAGAGTTGCATGTGCTAAGGTGGTAGTAGTGGATGAATTACCTTTTAGGTTTGTTGAAGCTCCTGGTTTCCGGCTCCATCTCGAATGACTCTTGTTAGAGACATTTATCATTTGTATTTAGATGAAAAATTGAAATTGAAAGATATCTTTTCTTTTCACTGTCAAAGGGTTTCCCTTACAACTAATACTTGAACTTCCATTCAAAATGTTAATTACATGTCTCTTTCAACACATTTTATTGATTCTGATTGGACGCTTAATGAGGGTATTTTGAGTTTCTGTGTTGTTCCAAATCACAAGAGAGAAACAAATGGGAATATGATTGAGACTTGTTTGCAAGATTAGGGGATTAAGAAAGTTTTTACAATCACTGTTGATAATGCAATCTCTAATGATGTGGCTATTTCTTATCTTAGGAGGAAGTTAGTTACTTGGGGTATTGATGGGTGTGTTCCAGATGGGAGATATTTGCAGCTGAGGTGTTGTGCACACATTATCAATTTGATTGTTTGTAACGAGTTGAGGGAAGCACGTGGCTCCATTGTGAATATCCGTAATGCAATCAAATATGTGAAATCTTCTCTTACTAGGAATGACAAAGTGCGAGGAAAGAGAAGATTGATTGCAAGTATATTGTGTTTTTTGATCTTCCAACTAGGTGGATTTTATCTAGTTGATGTTGAAAACAGCATTAAAATTTGAGAAGGCTTTCGACAGGTTAGAAGAAGTGGATGCTCAGTATTTGCATTACTTTCGAGAAGACGATGATGGTAGGAAGAGAGGTGGACCTCCTTCAAGTTTAGATTGGAAAAATGGATTTGTGTTTGTCAAGTTCCTTAAAAATTTCTGTGATGTCACTTTGACTTTTAGTGTTTCGTTGCACGTTAATGCTTCTGCTTATCTTTATGAAATTTGTAATCTTGTAATGAAATTGGTTGAATGGAATTAAGTGGCATTTTTCTATCGGGTGAAATGGCGACTAACATGAAGAAGAAATTCAAAAAGTATTGGGGTAAAATGGATAATGTAAATCAGTTGTTACTTATTGCTACTATCCTTGATCCAAGATACAAAATGAATTATGTTGAATATTGTTTTAGTGATCTATACAAAGATGGGAAATTTGTTAGTATCATGATGAAATCTTTGAAAGTCAATTTAATGGATATTTATGAATTGTATATGGCTTGTGAAAGTGTTTATGAAAGCAGTCAAATATCAACTGACAAGTCTTTTGAGTTTTTTCAATACAGATAAAGGCAAATCTTCTTCTATGAGTGATACTCACCTTTCTAGATTTTTGAAAAAAAACAAGTAGTAAAAGATTGTATTGAAATAAAAATAATAATGTGGAAAGATACTTACTTGATGCTCGTGAAAGTATAGAGAACAAGGACTTTGATGCTCTCGATTGCTGGAAGGTTAACGAAAGAAAGTATGGTGTCTTGTCCAATTTGCTAAGGATGCGTTGGCAATTCAAGTTTCAACAGTGTCTTCGGAAAGTGCTTTTAGTATTGGAGGAAGGATCCTTGATCATTTTCGCAGTTCATTTAGTTCTAAAATTGTGGAGGCCTTGGTATGCACACGAAATTGGTTTGAAGTTTCTCCAAATTTAGATGGTTTCCACATAAAAGATGTTGAACATCACAACCAATTAGATGAAGGTAATATATCATGTTCATAAATTTTGTTATTTTAACTTTACTCTACGTATTTTGTTGTCAACTTAATCAATTTTATTTTATTTTTATTTTTTTGTAGAATTAGAATCAATGAACTCAAAATTGAATAAAGATTATGAAGAGCACATGAATTAAAAAGTTTCCAGTGTATATGGATAATGTGTATTTATGGAGAAGATCTTCTCAAAGAGTTGGACACTGAACCTCCAAGTGATTGATAATGTGTATTTAATTTAATTTTGTGCTTCTAGGAAGCTAATGTGCTACTGTGGTTCGTTTTAATGGAATGTGTAATCGTTTTTGTTTAATTATTTTGATAGATATTTGGTGGATTATACTATTTTAATTTTCAAATTTATTGATATTAAATGACTATATTAATGTTACTTTAAATCCAAAAATTGGACGATTTTAATCTTTGGGTTGGGTTGAGTTTCAACATTTACATGGGTTGGGTTGTGTTGGATTTCGAACAAATCAACAATGTTAGGTTGAGTTTCGGTTGGGGCAAAAATCGAACCAACCCAACCCTCGTCCACCCCTTGCTATGGAAGCTAATATTAATATTTCATTTCACACATCACCTTAGTGATGGCAAAAAAATCCGCCCCGTCCCGTCCCAATGGGTTGGTAGGGCAGGACGGGGCGGGGATCGCCATCTCGTCTTGGGCCTCGCCCCGCCCCGTGAAGAATATAAAAAAATTTAATTAACTACAAATATTTAATTTTGACATTGTTTGTTTCGAGCGCTTGCTTTGGATATTAATGTAGTTAGTTTGAGCATTATTTGCTTTTGATTTTAAAATTTTGAATTTGTATTTTAACTGAAATTTTTTCCAAAAAAAAAGGGGGGGCCGCACCCACCCCAAGCTCGGCAGGGCGGGACAGGATGGGGGTGCCCTGCCCCGCTACCATCTCTACCTCATCTTCAACGAAAGTGTACTTGATAGCCCAAGACTAACTAATCAAGAGGGGGATGAATTGGTTTTTAAAATTTTTTCGAAAAATTAACTTAAAATAAAACACATAATAACTAGATAGATTGATTCAAATAACAAACACAAATATGAAAGCAATAAGTGAATAGAGATAGAGAGTGCAATTGATATAATTATGAAGGTTCGATCCAATGCAATGATCTACGTCATCCCTTACCAAGCTCTCCAGCACGAGTAAGGCCAATTTCACTATGTTGATTAACTTGTGGTACAATCCAACCCTTTACAACGCTTTCGGTGACTTACAAGCAAGGAGCACCGATCCTTTTACATCGTTGAGCTTTTTGGGACCTCAACACGATCCACAAGGTTAAAGATAATTGAATTTACAAATTGAAATTTTTCTCTTGATAAATAATATGATCACAATTAAGTACTAAGAGATAAATAGGCTAACACTTTAATAGATGGCAATAGGTGAAGCTCAAGTGTTAGGTTTTTAGAAAAATTTTGATGTGTTGAACGATTTTCAAGAATTGATTTAATCATAAGTTTTTCAAAGCAAAGTGATTTGATAATAATAAATAGGATGAGAAATCATTGCTATTTTGATCGAAGGAATCTCACTTTAATGCTCTCTTGTTGTATTTAATGAATGACAAATGAGTTTGTATTTATAGAGGCAAAAAAGCCAACTCTTCTGCCAAATTGGATGACCCCAAAAAATAGCCGTTTGAAACAGCTAGAATGGTCGAAAATTCAACCGTTGCTGGCAAACCGGACGTCCGGTCTGCCATCCGGATGACCAGAGTTTTCTGGGCCAAAATTTTTGTTTTGTTTGCAGCCAGTAAATATTTTGCATGACATTTTTACTAAATATTTTAAGGTAAGTGAGGTTTAATAGTTTTCAAGATTAGGTTAAAAATCTTACATTTGAAATAATTTTTGTGCAAACATTTTAATGAAGTGAATTTTTATCGTGCATAAAAAATTCATCACTTGAGCTTTCAATGTGTCATTGCCAAGAATTAGAATACTTTACCTTTACAAACGAGTTAAAAATATTTAGTTCCAATGTCTTTGAATAATTTGGCGCGAATGCTCAATTTGTTGCTTGATTTTGAAACGACGCAAAGTATGTATTCATGAGTGCTTGATCGACAACTCCTTGTCCAATAATTTTGTCTCCAATTTGATTAAATCGACAACATGTAACATTTTGAAGATTCGAATTAGACATAAACATAATTTGTTTGTTATAATCAAAATATAAGATTTGACCATAGGTCAGCAGTACCTTCACTATTGATTAGGGATGATAATGGATCTAACCTACCCCGCTTGACCTCTAAAGCATAAGCTCTATTTATCCATTAAAAATGAGCTCAACCCATCCATTAGGATGGTGACTCATTGGTTGAGTTGAGTCAAGATTGGGAATCCACGAGTTTTTAGTTTATTTTTTCTAAAAACTAGTTCTAAATTTTAAAAGAAGTAGAAAAAGAACTTTCTTTTTTACATTTTTTATAAGGTGGTTATATTGTCACTAAAATTTTTAGGAAAAATTGTTCTAGCAGTTCCAAATCTTTGAATTTATAGTAAACTTTACTCTAATCTTCAGTTTGTGTCAACGGATGTCCCAAAACCTAGAGAAATTAGCATTCGAAACCCGTAAGTTGACCTAGAAAAGTGGACTTTGAACAATTTTGATCAAATTAAAAAGATTATTAACAATTAAACTAAAAAAAAAAAATCCAACATCCAATCAATTAATTCGTACTTTCGGAGGTTGAATTCTAGTCTCTATTGATGACGAGCAGTGAGCAAGGAATAAAAACCATTAATCACCTTATGGAGTTTACTTCCCCAATTAACAACCCAAAAACAGATCAAATACAAACAACCAAACCTTAGAATCCAGTTGGCCCCCATTATTCGACATTATAATTAAAGTGTTAGTAATTTTTTTGAGAATATGTGGTTAAAAAAGAAGGAAAAGTTTTTGAATTTATGTATAAATATTATTTTATTGAAGAATGTGTAATTAATAAAAAGAGAGAAAAAAATAAATTATAATTTATTGGGGAATAACAAGGGCCAACGGCTTAGTTACAAGATTCATCCAAAACCACACAATTTCAACATTGACTTTTTACCTTCTAGCACTTCTTCAACAATCGCGTGTTCACCAAAAAGCTAAGAGAATTTCCGCTCAGGTGATCGTGGTGGACCAACCGAAGCTACCACCACATCTTCACCATAACACTGTTCATCTTCCCATCCATTTCTTATTCTTACCACTGGGGCAATAGAAAATCAAATAATAAACGATAATCGTTTTTTTAAAAAATATGTATATAATTTTTCAATTTTCACTTCATTAAACTGAAAATGCAAAAGTTTGATTTTTCCTAAAGAACAAACAAAAGCAATTGGGTATTCGGGGTTTAGGGTTAAGAATTGGAGGTGTCGTAAAAAAAAGTGGAAGATCGAAGCAATAAATTCATGACAATTAATGACCCTACAATTTATCAAATTTCAAGCGTCAAAAACAAGAATTGCCAAATGAAGATGAGGGTGGGGTTGGAGAAGAAGATGAAGATGGGTGTGGTGGGTAGGATGGAAATGAGATTGAGTGGGCGTGGGAAAGAATTTTTTTAAATTGTTAATAATATTTAAGAAAATGTTAAATCTAAAGTTAACCATTTTTTCTCTTTTAATTTGGTCAAAATTGGTCAAAGTCCACTTTTTTTTGTCTAGCGGCCGTTTCCATCCATTTGGACTATAATTGCTATTTTTTAAAGGTTTGGGACGTTTACTGACCCAAACTAACTATGACATCGCTATGTGTACAGAAGATACTTCACAGAAGAATTCCAGATGAGCTATCTAGGTGAACTGTCAAGCACTCGCATCTAAAAAAAAAAAAAGAAGAAGAAGAAGACAGTAATGAATAAATAAGCATTTTGCTTCCCGTACTGCTCAACTTTCTAATTATAATTAGTANGTACAGAAGATACTTCACAGAAGAATTCCAGATGAGCTATCTAGGTGAACTGTCAAGCACTCGCATCTAAAAAAAAAAAAAGAAGAAGAAGAAGACAAAAGGCCCCAATTTCATTTTGAAAACAAACAGCTTTTCTCCTCTTCCTCACACCCACCTTCCCGTCGCGAAGCGAAAATGTGAAACCTCTAACTTGCGCCCCCCCCCCCCCCCCCACCCAATGATTGAACTCGTTTAAAGTATCAAATGAAAGCTGAGAAATTGGCCCTTGTTCTCACACCATGTCCGATCGCCGTTGACTGCTAAGAAACAAAGAATCCAAATTATTTTTCCTTGTAAAATTACAGAATACAGAAGCCCGTTATTCCTATCGATTTCGCCGTCGCTTTGGTCACCATCTCCGGCTGCCGTCGATGTCTTCAGACCTGTCGTTATTACCGATTCTATAGCATTTCGACAAGGTAAGATTTGTGGGTTTTTAACAAATTATTTATAGGTTTTCCACACCCACAGTATGTGTTTTGCAGAGGTAAGAATTTTGGGGTTTTTAACAAATTATTAATATTTCATTCAAGAAATGGAATTATGGGAGCTTCTTGAGAATTTGTGAGATGGTTGTAGTTTATATTTTGGTGTCCCTTTATTTTACTCATTTATGTTATTTTTTCCTATTCCAAATGTAGGAGTGAACTACGAATTAGAATTGGAATTGGGTGAATCATCACATAGTTTGGTTTGATGTTTTGGTGGTAACTTGTTAGAAACACTGAACTTTCAATACCTTTAGCCATTGCTACATATTGCCACATTCACTATGAATCTGATTTGTAAATGAACTTACAATACCTGCTAATTGTGTTAGGGCTCAGTATGTATACTAACTTGGACGGATGTGCTTGTTTCCCATGTTGGGATGAAAGGCAAGAATTACGGTATATGTCACAGTTGTAGAAGCATTGAGCACTTGTTCAGTGAATGCTATAGAAAACGTCATTGTCCATAGTGTGTAGATGGAATCCAGAAATGATTTGAGGTTGAAAAGGAAGGCAACAACAAAGGTCGACTATTCAAAACTTGCAATAATGAGTGCGGATTTTTTGAGTGGGTTAAAAAGGAATAAGCAAACGGTGAGTCGAGTACCATTAAGGAAGCAAAGAATCCGACTGTGAACGAGGAAGCCTACGAGTTGCCAAACATGTTCGATAGTCTCGCTCGTATAGCCGAGAAAAGAAACCTTGAGATTTCCTTGAATGTGACATTCCGTAAAGGCAACGAGCCCTTGAAAGATAATAGAAAAGGAAAGGGGTCGGCGTGATGCGCTTATATTGATTGAAAGCACTTTTTCTCTTTATGTTGTTATGTTCCTAATATCATCAGTGGCTGGCAAAGAATTCTTGTAACTTATGTTGGTGTATATTTATTCGAATCAAATTTCGAATCATCTTATGTTTTCATATATGTGTGACGATGGAGATTTGTGACGTATGATCCAATCGAGAAGAAAACGTAGTCTTTTAATATAACAGACAAGTACTCATTTCCTTCCTTTTAATAAATTTGACCCACATTTCTACTTCATTTGCTTTTCTATTTGTTATACAGTAGTCGTAATGTTATATTGGGCCTGTAGTTTCAGTAATGGATGAGTTTTTAATGTCTAATAGTGATTTGTTATTCTCATCCAAGTGAACCCATTATTGTCATGTGATTTATTTTGTTTTCTGTAGGAGTAAGCTATATCTCTCTGTTACAGTGGCAGAGAGAAGTAGGTCGTTGGCATTGGTTTATACTGGAATGTGACTTGGATCTACAACTGGTCTAGCATTTTCACCAATGTTGATCCATAATTTGGGTTGGCCATCTGTCTTTTATGCATTTGGCTCACTAGGGACCGTATGGTTTGCTTTGTGGGTTACTAAGGTGAATTTTTTGAACTAGTATTAACCTCTATGTTGAATGATGTATGAGTTTTACTATATGATTCTCATTTCTCCCCTAAATGAGTAACAACTGAGAAGTACCTAATGTAGGCACGCAGTTCACCTCTTGATGACCCCGAATTACTGCCTGAAGAAAAGAAGCTGATTCTAGGCAACAAATACAAATTTTCAACCAAAAATTAGCCAAATATAATTCAATAAGTAAGCCACAAAATCCCAAAAAGTGTATAAAATAAAAACTCACGCATTCAATTGAATAACAAAAGCAGATCTGACAAACTCAACGACAAAAATGAAACAACTATTAAAACACATTCCATTTTCAAACTCCAATATCAGAATCAAACATTGTTTCCATCTTACAGCTCCAATTGTCCGCCATAATATAAAAAATCAAAAAACAGAATGAGGAACCTACAAGTACTACCAATGGTGGCTCCTCCACCTATAACAGAAATATTAATAGCAGCAGTGGAGTATTTGTTAGTATATTTGCTTCATCTACCTTGGGCGAACTGGCACAACCATCCCAGGATCCTTATAGGCATTATGCATCAAGTCCACGACCAGCATTGTCTCAATGCCAGCTTCTGCTACTAATGTTGATCCTCTTAAGGGATATGTGGATAATTGTATGTCACCAAACGACATATCGTACAATATGAACGTAAGTACGCACAAAGAAACTAATCGTAGTTAAATGTAAAGATTTAAACATGTGTACACCTTGGGAGCTAAATATGGATTCGAAGCCGTTAGAGGGACGAAGTTTGAGGATGGAAATGCTTGCAGGATGGTATAACTTTCTACGTCGCCCTACGACAAACCACAACTCAATTAAGGCTTTGAATACATAATCATAATAATCTAAGAGTACTGACCAACAATAGTTGCAAATACGAAATCGGTGTCTGCATAGAATATTTTTAGGATGCTTGGATGAGGGTGCAATAGACGGTGTATTACTCTGGCCGAACATTGTTCTCCTAGATCCTTTAGTTGCATTCGACGTATCCTGAACGTATATACATGTTAAATAGTAATTGTAAACGAATATTGTTTAAGTGGAAATATAACGTGACAAACGAACCTTTGTTCTCTTCGAAGAGGACTCCAATGCACTTTTTCTCCAAAGCTTCTTAGGCGCACCTTTTGTCTCGTTGATAGAGGATCTCTTAAGCTCCCTCTGGCATTATTTTCAGATTGATTACCGTGTGAGGCTAACTGGGTAGTGCCTTGTGAAAAAGGATTACTTTCACTACCGACTTCATTGTTAGCAACTCTTTATTTTGATTAGTTATCCACTCCTTGATTGCATGGTAGCACACTTCATCACCAGTCACCAGGTTTGCAACCTCGGCAAAAGCCTGACACATATCATCATATCTCAGCTATTCAGTAGTACTAACCAACCCATCGTAGTTCACTGCGACCCTGATGTGTGCTCTACAAACATCTTTCCGCCACCTCCATAGTATGTACCTCTCCGGTAGTGGCGTGACGTCATTACGGATCAAGACTACAATAGTATGCCGGCACATAATTCCTCTAAATTCAAACAAGTGGAAACTACAAACAATTTCACAATTGTCTCTCTGGAATGAGACAAAACACTTTTAATCTTCTGTTGGTCATCATACATGACAACCTCACGTAGTTCGTACATCGTCCCTGAAGTTCCCTCCGTTGTAGATATGATGTCGCAATAAACCTTCCCCGTGAGCTCGACTTGAACTTCCCTGAACTTGGAAATGGTGTAACATTTCTGATATTGCTTCTCCATTTCGAACATTATTGTACACGGTATCATTTGCAAGTATGACTTGAAGTCGGCCTGGAACTCATTCTCAACCTTATTTCTCAGTGCACGTTCATATCGTTCGATAAATTGCTTCAACGAGGTCTTTGAATGAACATACCCATTGAAGAACGCATTGATACTATCACTTCACTGAGTTGTTGACATCCCTGCCCAAAATGTTGTTTTCAAATAGCAAGGAACCCAATGAGCTCTGCTGTCAAACAGTCTTGACAACCAATCATTACTATGCAACCCATACTTGTCAATCGTGGCCCTCCAACCATCTTTAAATTTCTCTACGAACTGCGTTTCATACACCAACCCATGTATAGTCGAAAAAATAGAAGCCCTAATAACGTGATATCCAAACTTTTCTAGCAACTTCTTCAGAATATGCCACAAACACCACATATGTTTTGTATTAGGAAAAACAATCTGAATTGCATTTTGCATAGCCCTATCTTGATCGGTAATGATTCCATGGGAAGCTTTTCCATACATGCACTGAAGCCATGTCCTAAATAGCCACACAAAAGTATCGATGTCCTTATTGGACAACAAACCACAACCGAGAAGTGTTGATTGTCCGTGATGATTAACGCCAACAAAAGGGGCGAAATGTATATCATACTTATTAGTTGGATAAGTGGTATCAAATGTGACAACGTAGTCGAAATCCTTGTACGCTTGCCTAGACCTATTATCTGCCCAAATACATTCTTCAGTCTAGACTTATTATCTAAATCCATACTGAAGTAGAATCATGAGCACTGGGCTTGGATCTTTGAAAAATAGGATTGTATCGCTGCTGCATCTCCTTCTCCAAGTCTTAATCGTCTCACATGTTCAATATAATTTCGACAATCATTTTCCACGCAAGTCATGTTTTCATATCCACTAGCTTCAACCGCTATAGAGTTGAAACTTTTGTGTAAATGAATTCCGACCATATCATTCACTTCAAGCTTTCGTTTCACTTGTGAACTTAATTCTCGATTACATCGATACAACCTCAACTTGGAAGGACTTGTTTTATGATTGTGGTCAAGGTCGACTGTGCTGATTCTCCAGATTTCAAAAATTTATGAAGATGCAATGATCCTAAATTTACAACCTATCTGTAATGTTGGTTGGGGCTTCAAAGAACCACTTGTACCGGTGCTTCTTCGACCTTCGCGGCTACATGTGATAGTCAAATATTTAATTTCCCATTGTCTCCCTTTTTCGAATTCCTTTTGCCAACCTGAAAACTTTTTTGATATGCATATGATTTATAGAAGTCCCACAATTCTTTTTCATCCTTGAGCATCATACCCACCTCTGGCACCTCAGGCACCATCGGACCATCTTCTCCTAACGTTTCCTTCGTCACTAATATCATATTGTCCGCAACATTCTCGTCATAAATTCTTCATGTACCCTTTCCATAGAACTTTGTACTGCAACACAATATAGAAGCTAGTTCAGCAAAAAAATTACAGTTGAATAAGTAATTCAAACTGTAATCTCACCACTTTAACATGCTTTACACGTAATCAACAACTTCATATGTCCAAGTGTACGGACAAATTACAATATGAACAAACAAGCCAATGAAATAACAAAAAAATTATTCATTGAGTTCGAAGATAAATTAACATCATGAAATTAGAGCTCGCCAAAACTAAAGATAATAACTATAATCTCACCCACCCTTTTCAAGGAAGTCATTTACAGGTCTTGAGAATGTAAGTGATTAGTATAAAATTATCACTATTTTTCACTATTAGTAAGTCTTGCCCGATGATGATGATTTATATAAAAATATTTTATTTTCATATTTGAAATGATAGAAAAATGTTTTTTTGTGCTTTTTATTTATTATTTATTTTAAAAATATGATGAAAAATAAGTTATTTTACGTTATTTCAATAGACTTTTGGATAAAAAATGATAAAATTCTTTTCAAATACAAAATATATTAACTAAAGGAAAGTTTGAAGATAAGAATGACATGAATATTCATTAAGGACGCAAGTGTTATAATAAATAAACATTAAAAACTTTAAATGTAATTAAAATGTGGTCAAATAAATAAAAATTGTGGTGTGAATATAATTATCGGTGGATTGCTTTTTTACAGCTTCTTGTCAATTTAGGGCATACGTGTGTTCCTTTTGCGAGTAAGCCCCACAAGGCCTAATGAGATCGTTACTGCATAGATAAGGTGCCTATCTCTGCCGATATTTGTCTAACCAACTTGATAAAAACGACATTTTCGACTTGGTCAATGCTTCGATCACGCTTGCCTCTATCGAGAACCCAAATGAGTTTCGCTCGAGAAGAATGCAAATTACTGAGTTCCATTCTGATTCCCAAACCCCAGCAAAACCCAAGAAGAGATCAATCCGGATTGCAAGAACCCCAAGTAAGAATCAAGAAAGGATCGTCATCCCTGGTTGCAAAGATCATGCGTGTAAGGATGAGATATTTGCAGAGGAAAGTTTCAAGGAATTTGCTAGACTGCTAGTCATCTTGAAAGGGAACTTGATGAACATGCTAAACCAATTGGATTCTACAACATTTATGGGAAGACAAGATATCAGCGGATGAAAGTTTTGGAGAATTTTTAATCAGCTTGAAAATGAACTTGATGAACATACTCAACATGTTGGATTCTACAAAGTTAATGAGTTAGACAAGAAATCTGAGGAGGAAAGTTTAGATGAATTTGCTAATCAACTTGAAAGGGAACTTGATGAAGATACTCAACCAATTGGATTGAACAACGTTAATGTGCCAGACAAGAAACCAAACAAGAAAAGGAAGGCTGAGGTTTCTAAAATAAATGCAGATCAGGATCAAAGTTTGAGGTATACAAGGAAAAAGAAAAAAAAAAGAGGCGTCCATTCATATGAATTCAAACCGAATGTCTCAAAAAGGAGATTAGAGGAAAGAAATCAACAAATTGAGAAAGCCACGAGAAGGGTGCAGGTTGTGGGCATGAAGGAAATCGTTCTGTTGTCAAGGTTGTGTCGCGAAGGCAAGCCAAAGCGAGGATTCGGGAGCCGTATGCAGAAGATACAGAAGGCAAGATTTTAGAAACAATAATAATTTTCTTCTAAGGTTTTCTGATGTAGATGGAACAAATAGAGCTAGTGCTGTCATTCTTTTTAAAATGTAAATACCAAAAGTTGTGAAAAAATTTTGTTTTTACAATTAATTAGCTACGTCAATGTAATTCATCCTTGAAAATTATTTATGATACCTGTTTCTTATGTTTGCCTTCTTTGTTCTTGATTCTTGCTAGTTAAGATAATAATGTATTATTACTCGTTAATATTGATGATTTTTTATTTATTTTTTCTGCCATCTATTCATCAAGCCTAGTGTGTATTAAGAAGTGTTCTAAAAAGCATAAAACACGACGAACCATAAAGGTCAAGTTTCAGCATATTTTTATATTATTTTAATTTTTAAATCAAACTAAAAATTATTTTAAGCCATGTTTGAGTCACATTAAACTTTTCATTCTCATTCTTCTATTCATTTTCAACCACATGTTCTTCAATAAAATAATATTTTATATCACATCAATAATTTTTCCTTCTTTTTCAACTACACATTCTCCATTAATTTACTATTCCAAAATGCATTTTTCCAAAATAATGTGGCTCAAACACATCATAATAATTAAAGGAAAAAAAAACGTAAAAAAGTGTGAAAGCTTAAAAAATGCACCTAGGCTCAAAAAAAAAAAAAAAAAGGAAAGAAAAATGTGTGAGACGAGACGTTTTGGCTGGGGGAAGGTCATTAAATAAAGCACACATTACTCCCACACATACAGTGAAACGAACCAATGATTAATCCATTTATATATACAATTAATCTACTTGTAAAAAATAGGTTGACAAAATGAATGTCGAAAAATCCAGTTCATTGATTTCAAAAATTGTCACACATTTTGTAAATCAATTTTGTCAATATATCTTGCACACAACATGACTTTTATATATATTGCCATAGAACATTGTAGCACGAGATATAATTCACATCTCAATATCGTTCTGAAAATTGAGATTAGATGATGATTTTTATCAATCAGTGTATTGAAAAAGGCATATTCTAGAAAATTAAGCAAACGGAAAAATAATACAATTCATACATTAATTCCTAGCAAGATATCATATCCTAATAAATCAATACATCAATTCCTAGCAAGGTTTCTACACTCTCAACAGTGAGAGTAAGATCCGGAGTTCACGGGGATTGAACATCAGACTGAGGGTTGGAGGAAACAGGTTCCTTCCCGTTCACACTGAATTCTGTAACCTGCTGTGGTGATGAAGGGGGCTGTTCCACTTTTTCATTGTTCTCGGGATGAAAATTAATTGGAAATTTTGTTACTCTAGGCTTCTCCGTCAAAATATTTCTTTGGACCTTATCGATCAAAACCTTCTGAGGAGGTTCTTCTCTTAGCTGCTCATCGTCATAATCGTTGTTGACATAGTATCCCACTCGAAGGAATTCTTGTCCCTGATACGAGCATGTCAGAAGTAGGACTGTAACTCCAATAATGTCTTCTTCACGGATCTTTAAGGGGTCTGGGGGATCAGCCTGGGAAATTTTGAGAAATAATCATGAACGGTTCAAACTAAAACGAAGGGCTTAGCAGTTAAATGCATAAAGACTACCTGAAAAACAAAGCGGTAGTTGCCAACATTAACAGGACCAACAAGCACACTTTCTAGAACTTGGTCGTAAGTTTCATCCTCAGCTGATCCTACATAAACCAGCTTCCATTCCAAATCTGTAATGAACTTGAAACCATTACATGGCCGAAGAAAGGACCTTCCTCCCTAACAGTTAGATAGTTAATCATGGAAATTGCTAGAAAGAGCCTGGACAATCATTCAGAGACAACCATGTAACCAATCAAATTGGAAGGGACACAATGAATACAGACCCATTTTCCCCTTCAATTCTGCTCCAGAGTCAAATTACATGGATTGCATGGATATGATTACAGAGTGGGGTGGCGAAGAAGAGAAACAACGTATACCCATTGACACAGGAAAGTTCCTTCTGGCTAACTATATTACTGGAATACAGGTAGTTGTTCTGAAATTGGCAGGAGTCATGACATCAAATGTTTGTGACTGTCAAAACTATTGTCAATCTTGTCAAAATACTAAAATAAGAGTGCTATGAACAATGCATTCTATGTTTTCCTCCCAAAGCATACTTCAAATCTCAAAATGGTTTTGTTCAGTGAATTCTATTATGCTAACGACTAATTGATTTTAATCATAGTTATATGGTGGTAAGATACAATAATTCATAGTTACACTTTATCCTTTACGTTTGAAATTTTATACAATGTTAAAACTTTTATAAATAAGCTCAAATTTCTATAATTCATAGCTACACCTTATCTGTTTCGTTTGAACTTTTATAAAATTTTAAAACTTTTATAATTAAGCTCAAACTTTTTACACTTTATTCTGGTGGGTAAATCACATCATCTGGATATACATGTTTAATGTTTGCTGGTGGCCAGCTCATCCATTATTATCTATATAATTAGTTTGGAAACAGGAGACAATAATATTATAGGATTGGAGGATTGGAGATTATGAGAGTTAATCCACATACAGTGACAGACATTAGAACTTTATTTTATTGAATTATATTGACTTTATATTATTGAATTCTGTTTTTGAGATTAAATTTTGTTTGCAGCAATTGCCTGACCCTGACACCTGTGCTATCTTAAAGTTTAACACATTGTTAATAGAATTCTCAATGGAGTTCATGCGTTTGTAATATCATTAAGGAGTTCACGGTATTAGCATTAAGGAGGCTGTTGCATGGCATCCACTAATCTACAACTGGCATACTTCAGGATTCTTGAAAGTTTCTTATTTGTTTTTGAAAAAAGCTCCCACGGGACTCTGAAGTTCCAAGTCTTGATTGACTACTGGAGCAACTTAGCATACAATTTAAGTTTAAATAGTTTCATCCTTACCACACATCCTGATCATATTCTCTTTATTGCAGTTACATTGTCACTTCTGACCAGCTTCCACACTACAAACTTCAATCTTATAATATGTCTTGTCACTTCAATTAACCAGGCTTAAAGAGAGGAAGAATCTATATTGCTAGATGGAAATAAACTGATCTACTAAAGGTTGGCAAATTTACTAACCATAAGTAGCCATGACCAAAAGTTTTTGATTCATCTCTAGATTGAATGGACTAAAGAATAACTTCTGGAATATATTCTGCTAAAGTCTAAGAGAAGGAGAATTACAGAATATAAGTGCTTCCCCACCCCCTTGTCAAAAAAAGTAGAAACTGAGAGATGCAAGAGGAAGAAAATCCTCTTTACTTTACTTTCTTTCTTGTTAAAAATATAATGAGCTCAGATGTGAATCATTCAATCATTGTTCTTATTTCACATTCAATGTAAAAATTAGGAAGATATTCAATTCACATAAAATGTGGTTTCTATTGGAACTTTAAGATACCCCCTCCCATCATTAGATACATAACTCTTGAATTGAGTATTCTTTTCGATTATCCTGTTTTGCAGCTTACTTAATGTTAATATCAAATTTATGTAGAAGACATTGCTGGTGGTAGCGACAAAGGCCTTTAAATATCTAAAGGCTAATTATTAATTAAGCTTCTTAACCTTTATTTCAAACCCATTTTACCTTTTGAATTTATCTTTTTAGATTAACTCTTATATTAAGTAATTCTGACGATATCCAATCACCAAATCAATAATCTGACTCTCTACAAATTCTTTGCATAAAAGTAACAATGAGACTGCAACCTTAGTACTATATAACTTGAATTCATAGCCAAAATTTCGAACATTTCAATTAATCAAACTCCACATAAAAAAATCTATACAAGAAAAAACTTTTGGTGTATGCATTTTTATTCCGGGAAGGGAGTGTGTGTGAGTTGTTAATTTCAACAATAGCCGGATACTCAAATATAAACAAAATTCATTTCCCCAAAAAAAAAAAAAAAAAAAAAACTACATAATTATATTTGCAAAAACTTAAAACTAAGATCCAAAAGCCAAAAAGGAATCGGGTCATTACCGTCTTTTAGGGGAGTCAGGCATTCATAAGAGATTTCGAATTGGAAAGGGTTGAGAAACGGCGCCGGGTTGTCCAAAACGGTTACATCTTTTATGTTGACTGCGCTCATCGTCCGAATCACTGGAATCTACTCTGATAATTGCGAATTCAAGCTCTTTTGAATAGTAATCAGAAGCCCTAGAAAA
The DNA here is from genome assembly GCA_903798385.1 of Fraxinus cuspidata. Classification (NCBI taxonomy): domain Eukaryota; kingdom Viridiplantae; phylum Streptophyta; class Magnoliopsida; order Lamiales; family Oleaceae; genus Fraxinus; species Fraxinus cuspidata. The sequence goes on along the minus strand of CAIGRP010106145.1, from coordinate 11,712 downwards.
TGAAATTGAAACGGAAGAGGCAAAAAATTAAAGCAAGAAAATTAGTTAATTGGATTTATGGCAGAAATTAGGCATATATATATATAGTATTCGAATCGAAGGAGCTCAAGAAAGCTTGAACTTGGAATTTGGCGGGAGTCTTTTTAAGCTGAGAATGGAAAACCCGCCAAAATGAGAAGATGTGGGAATAAATTCTAATTGCGACTACCTTCTCTAGATCCAGGGAAAAGTTCGTCTGCAGTCATTGAAATTTCTGAAATTTTTTAATTAGGTCACTAAATTTTAATTTGTCTCGATTAGGTCATTAAAGTTTGATTTAATTTTAAATTTCTCCACTTAGTCACATGTCATCTCCTATCATCCCAAGCTGACAAAATTCACTTCGTTGATCGTCATACCATCCCTCTATTTGATTTAGATAAAAATCAAGTTTTAATAGATTTCGATAAAAAATAGTGGAATATATAGTTGAAAAGTTGTGGAACTTATAAAATGTGTAATTAAAAAACACTGCTTTAAAAAATTGTAGAGCGTAATTAGACATTGAAATCAAGTTTCGAACTTTACGAGTCTACACGAGCCTAGATGTAAATTTTTTTTCTTATTTTTAATATTATTTTAAATTTTTGATCATTCTAAAAATTATTTAATGACTAAAATAATATATACCAAATATCTAAAATTATTAAAATATTATGTTTACTTAATAATTTCTACAATTAGTCAATTATACAATTTTTAAATCTTCGAAATGAAACAGTTAAAACTATTTTTCATATTTTCAACTTCAACTAGACAAATCCTACTTAATAGATTTATAGGAATTTTATACATACTTTCGAAATTTTCAACAAAATGATAAATCTCAAAATTATAATTACATGATTTAAATAGTAGTGTAACTTAAATATTAATCTAACTCTTTATTGGACTCCAATTCAATATCATATTTTCATCCAATTAGTCTTTTCGTGTCGTCTGATTCAAAATTATCCTTCTCGAATTCCCTTATTTCGTGATTGTTTGACACTCATTTTAATGGGAATATAAATTTTGGAATAGTGATTGATATGAGAATGTGTGGTGGAAAAGTGATGAAAAGTTTTAGATTTTGGTGTAAATTTATTTTATTTGGAGAATATATGGTTGAAATGAAGAAATAAAAAAAAATATTTAAGAGAATGAGTATCAAACAGGGCTTCATTTGAGCATTTTTACTGACTCTTGTAAAAGATTTTTTTTTTATTTTAAGAAGAGGGAAATAATAATAATAATAATAATAATAATAAAGCGCAACAAGGCGCGCTAGGTCGCTCATTAAGGGGTCACACATTTAACCGCTTATTTTTTTAGTCACCGTTAAGGCGTGATATTTCGTCCACATCTCACGTCGAAACACACTTTTTAAAACACCGGTTAAAATTAGCTAATTTTGAATTAAATTTTAATCATTTTTTTAGTTGAACCAAGCAAGAGCTATAATTTATCATTCATGTAATCATGCGTAACACCTTAGAAATGAAGGTTATTGTAATGTCTTTAGAAAAATGGTTAAAATGCATTTTTTTTCAACAATTTTATCATTTTTGTTTATCGGTCAATTAGCATGCCACGCAATGATTACATAAAATTCACTATCAAACAACTTGGGAGAAAACATATGATGAACTTATGAAATTTTAAACAAGATTCGAGTTCTATTACCCAATTTAAAATCAAATTGAAATTCGGTAACTCAGTCGAAACTAAATTGAATTTAAGTAAACTAATTGAGACAATTAAAATACTAGTAACCTAATTGAAATTGAGTTGAAAGCCGCGTATGAAATTTACTCCATTATTGGTTAAATTGCACTTGATGTCCTTAACCTTTACACAATTTTACGCTTACATATCAATTTTTTTTTTTTTTTTTGGAGCTACTGTCCTCAATATTTCATATATTGGCAACAGTCATCATCAAATGGTCACTCACGGTCTTCATCCAAAATCCCCAATAAGTAGGCATAGAAAGACAAAATTGTTTTCACATTTAGAACAATGTATAGCAAGTGTGTGTCTGAGAGTCATTTTGTATCTAATTTGTAATGAAATTCATGCCGTTATACAATGCATGTTAGTGTACCGCAGTTATCGACCGAAATAAGTGGAATGACCTTTTAGCCACTTTACCATTTTATTCACTCCTCTTTAGAAAATTGCATTTTTGGAAATAAGCTCATGTGGAGTCAATATTGTTGTACAAATGGGATTCACTCACCTTTACTAAGGTCAAAAAATGGATTACAAAAATACCCCTTCAGGGGTGGCCGAGTTGGTGGAGCAGGTGAGCGCGGAGATCGAAAGTTATGAGTTCGAATCCCCTGCCAACACTTTTTCGGTTGAGTTCGTCGCACAGGGCTTGCCTACTGCGATTTATCTCTCCTGTGTGGTTTGCGGGTTATTCCACATGGAGCGATGTTTACCCAGTGCGCACTCACGAGTAGCGGCTGCGGGTTCCTACGTCAACAAAAAAAAAAAAAAAATGGATTACAATCTGGACAAAATGACTCCCAGCTAAATATAAAATTTTACGGAACTAACATTTCACAAATACCATCAATCCATACTTAGGATTTCATCTAAAAACTCCTCTGAGGCAACATAAGGAAAAAAAATTAACAATATTATCTTAAAATTTAAACAAACAGTAAAAGAGAGACTAGAAGATTTTGATAAAATTTGATGAAATATATGATTAAAAAGTTGATAAAAGTTGTCGATCTCATGAAATATTTTTTTTCCAACAAACCTTGAGTAACGAAATTTACAATTAATTTTCATCCAGAGAACAATGAAAATGGGGAACAACCCCCTTCATCACCTGAGAAGGTTACAGAATTAAGTGTGCATGGAAGAAACCTATTTCCTCCAACCCTCAAGTCTGATATTCAGTCTGCATGAACTCCAGATCTTACTCTCACAGTTAAAAATCTAGAAACCTTGCTAGGAATTGATGTATCGATTTCTTAGGATATGATATCTTATCTCGGCTTTATAAACAGATACAAAAAAACTTCATCAATTTTAACGAGGAAGAATACATATTATCTTAACTAGCAAGATTAAAGAACAAGCAGACTTAAGAAATATATATCAGAAAGAATTCAAGTGGTCTAAAGAATAAAAGATTTCAAGGATGAATTATATTGACGTAACTATTTAATCGTAAATCGAAACAAAATTTTTTCAGTGAATTCACATCAGAAAACCATGAAAGAACACTAAAATTGTTTCCTAAAATCTTGCTTTCTGTATCTTCTTCATACGGCTCCCGAACCCTCGCTTGGGCCTGCCGTCGCGACACAACCTTGACGGCGGGACAATTTCCTTCACGTCCAGAACCTCAGCCTTCCTTTTCTTGTCTGGTTTCTTGTCTGGCACATTAATGTTGAAGAATCCAATCGGTTGAGCATGGTCATCGAGTTCCTTTTCAAGTTGATTAGCAAATTCTTCCAAACTTTCCTCCGCAGGTTGAGCATCTTCATCAAGTTCCTTTTCAAGTTTATTAGCAAATTCATCGAAACATTCCTCTGCAGATATCTCATCCTGACATGCCTGATCTTTGCAACCATGGATGACGATCCTTTCTTGATTCTTGCTTGTGGTTCTTGCAATCTGGTTTGATCTTTTCTTGGGTTTTTCTGGGGTTTGTGAATCTGTATCGAAAAGGGACTCAATAATCTGCATTCTTCTCGAACGAAACTCATTTGGGTTCTCGTTAGATGCGAGAGCGATCGAAGCATTGATCAAGTCGAAAATATTGTTTTTCCGGGCATCCTCTTCATTGCGAAAATACCCCTTCCAAAAGAAACTTCCAATGTCGTAACCCATTAGTTAAAATTCCCTTCCTCGTACGCAAGAATACTGCTGAATAGTCGTGAGTGAAAACAGAAGATTTTAAAAGGAAATTAAAGAATAGAGTTGGAGATTTCAAAGTATGAGCAATATAGCCGTAATTTCCTGGTAAGAGAAGGACTGAACTGAGAGAATGTTTCTTATATATCTTTCGAAAGGAATATTAACGTTAATCAGGTATTTGGTTTTTTTAGTTATTATAGTTTTTAATTTAATTATTTGTTTACTTAAAAAAACTAAATAATTCATTCCAAAATAGAATGTTTTCATCGCCAATTTTGTCACTTCAATTGGAAAATAAGTTGTTGGTAACAATTACAGAAAGCAGAAAATTTCAGAAAATAACCAACGCTTATAAGAGAAAATTAAAACTAATTAGAAATTTAAAAATCAATATTCAAATAAGGAATCGGCATTGTCGTACGATCTAGTTCGCGGAATTGCTTGCGAAGTTCATGGAATTCACATTCCAAGCTCGTCGACATAGCTTGGCTCATGGCTAAAGGTGAAATAAGTCGACTTATCCATGGACTGAACTCTCATGAATTAAACCCATAAGCAAGCGAGTTGTCCAACATATTGCAACCATCTAAGTTTGGCTGCACTCAAAGGGACATCATATGTGATGTTGAATTAAGTGGAGTATTGGAACATGTTTTGTGCATTTTCATTAGGAATGGCAAAATACCTCGTTCCACTACATGAGGTAACTTCGGCCTCATATTTTTATTTTATTTTATTTGTTTTTATGTTTAAAATTTAAATTGTATTTAGAAAATATAAAATTATATTAAAAATTAAATTGTTAATTAAATGGGCATGGTAAATAGGGATATTTCAGTCATTATCCCGCCGTCCGAAAGTCCATGACAAAGTGGAGATGGGAAGGGCCATCCCACCTCGCCCCCGCCGGTTGCCATCCCTAAATTCCACGGTGATATTTCTCTAGTGAAGGCAAGGAAAAGTTAAAAAGGGAAAAAAATGAAATAAAAATCTTAACCCTATTTATGCTCCTTAATTTCCATATAGTTTTTCATTTTATTTTGATTATCGGCTCGATCTAAAAATCTAAATAAGATCTACCTCATTTCAATAATTTCTTCTTAATTAGTTTAATTATTCGTGGTGCATATTTGCTCTCGTAATAATTAAAGACATGTTATAAACTAGAGACAAAGAAAAGTCAATAAACTTGTATATTTTATTAAAAATCAAAGTATTATACTTATAAGAATTAGGACGGTAGAGATATAATAGTCATAACGATTAGGTTTACAGGAATACAATGATCATTCACTAATTTGTATTTACTATAAAAAAAATCTTACCGAATGAAAATAGAGTATATTATTCCTTTAAATACGTTATAAAAGTTGTCTCATTAAAGCCTTATCGGGGAAATCCAATTGGACGAAACCTTGATTAAAGAAAAAAGAGTAGAACACATTTTTATTTCCATCGCGATAATATCACTTGAATTATATGTTTCGACATATTAAATCCCTCAGAGATAGTATTTATAGTAATACGAAATGAAATAAGTTGGCTATAACCATACTTATTATACGCCTATTAAATTTTATGTATTGTTAGGATAACAAGATATTGACTCGCGTACACCAAAAGATCATTTATTTATTTATTTATACAAGTCATTGCGAAATTCATTATATTAAGAGTTATATGTTACATATTATAACTTTATTTTTTCTCATTTCATTTTCGCGTAATTATACACGTTTAGGTGTTGGAACTGTAGGTCAAGAAATTTCATGTTTCTTTAGTAAGTTTTTATTTGATCAATTATTTATATAGTGGCATTCTTTGACGGTTTTCCTTCAAGTGGTGGTTGGGGATGAAGAAAGAAGATGGCCCCTTTGTTGTTCTTCTGGGGTAAATTCAGTTATTTTTTATTCCTCATTTTTTTTTCTTTGGTTTATTTAGAGAGGGGAGGGGGGATATTTCCTTTCTATGCAACCTTAACGGTTGAAATGAACGGATTCGGTCATCAAAGACCTCCCATGTCTATTTTCCTCAATCATTTGGGATGTTTGGTGCCACTGTAAAGGTTGGGGGCATTATCCCATACACTTTTGAAAGGTTGTGAATCAAATATGCTATTTTCACTTCAATCGCAGCCTCATAGTTTTCATTGCTGCATAATTTACTAGGAATTTTATAACTAGTGGACTTTATCATCTATTATTATGATTCATAATTGATTGTAAAATGTATTGTTCGTGTAATTTGAGGTAATAATAATTTGATACATGCTAAAAATATTGAATTTTTCAATTGGTAGACTTTATCATCTATCTCACTTGTGTTTATTCTTACATTTGATTTTTTGTCTCTACTTTGTATCTCTCTCTTCTGTGTTCTTTTTTGGTCTGTTCTTTTCTTATCTCTTTTTGATTGCATGTCGATGATCCTTGTTGTATTCACATAGATGACCTTGGGTTGTACCAAGTCTAGAAATTTAGTTTTGATAGAGCACGACCCTGGCTGTTTCGAATAGAACGGCAAAAAAAAGAAATGTCGGATATTATAGCTATCTGCATAGCACACGTGTGTACGGGCATTATCTTTTGTGCATTGCATACGGTTCTACTTCTTACGCATTTCCGGCATGATTGATTTTTGAACGCCTTTCAAATACGAAATAACTGTAAATTTTTAAGAAGTACATGAAGATTTTTTGTTACTTAATAATTATTTTTATTATTCTAATACATTGAATCGAATACAATGACAATGAATTATATATAATTGTATAGGTAGGTAAAATGAATCTAATTTTTCGGTTATTGTATTTACTACAATTAAAAGAAAATTACATAAACCTCTACTGAAGTTTATGCAATTGCAGATCTCTCTCTATTTTCAAAAATTTCAAAAACATTTCATCATGTTCACTTTTGGCAACAAATATGCATTGTCTGCAAAACGTAGATATTTATTTCTCATTTTATGCCATCTATACTATTTGAAATTTTATTTTATTGTACTCAAAAATATTTTTGTAAATTTATAATACTATTTTTATTTTTGCTGTCTTTTGGAGTCTCTTATACAATTTATAACACGTGAAAATAAAATGTAAAGATATGTTACTTGTACTATGTGAGTATTTGTTTCACATTAAACCTGTCAAAGGTTAATAAAAAGGCCACCATTTTAATACAAGGATTAAGTTGCGTGTGCAGATGTTTTGTACAGACAGCATGATAGATGCATCCGTCGGTCCATTTGAAATTCAAATGGACGGATAGATGCATGCGTATCATGCTATCTGTATAGATATAGCAAAGTTCATACAACAATGACCAGCGCATTAGAACATGCATCATGAACATAAAACGTACTTTTAATGACACCGATGCAATCAACTCTAACATAAACTTCGCAACCAGTCTCTATAGCAAGATGAATTCTTGCACTATGTCATACAGACTTCATGAACGTCGTATCTATCGATGAATTTTGTAGTGCAATGGATGTAACATAAACGAGGCGTGAAATAGAGGAGAGGAAACTCATTTGTAGTCCTCTCATTCTCCTAAAATAAATGCCTTCTCAGCTGAAGATTTCTCCTTAAATAACCTCTCCCTAGCCTTAGCTGCCTGCAGAATGGAAACAGAACGAGATTTTCATTTACAAAAAGAAAGATATCAAAATTTTAGAATTGAAGTAATATTTTTCATGATCAAAGCGAAAAGGGAAAAAAGAAAGGAATGTATGACCTGTTTTTCCCAGTTCGTACAACTTGTTATTGTGGCAAGCATAATCGTCTGTAAAGTAGCGCCAAAGAGTACTCCAATCCAGAGACCTTTCCCTCCAAAATTTAACCAGAAACCCAATGCTGCAGCAATTGGAATTCCGAAAAGGTAAAATGCAGCAAGATTGATATAAGCTCCTATATGCTGCCAGCCACAACCCCTTGTGACACCTGAAAACCAAAAATGAAAAAAGATGGCCCGAGTTACTAGAATTTCAATTTATGAAAGATGTGATTGGGTAAAATAAATAACCTGAAAGGGTCCCTTGAATGCTGTCCATTATAGTAGATAGACAAAGAAGAGGAGCCATAGTTGTGACATAATCCACAACTTCCTCCTCATTGCTGAAAATGTAGCCAAAAACGTGCCGGCTAACAAAGATGATTGTGCTCACTGTTATTGCTTCTACAGCTGCAATAAGCATCAGAGAAATAGCAGATACACGAGCTCCCTGTGGATTTCCAGCCCCTAACTCATTCGAAATTCTTGTGCTGAATATTTAAATCATTACAATTTAGAATCAGTTACAAGGACCATAACGAGCAAATTAAGCATGCAAATCAGATGCAGAAGTCACCTTGCAGCAGCACCTAATCCATATGGTATTGCATATAGTGTAGAAAGGGTGTTGAGGCTGTTCATAACAAGGTAACTGGAATCAGAATTGCAAAAAAATTTTAGAATTAAAACACTAGTGGTCATTGAACAAATTTCATGTTGGTCTCTAAACTCATTGAGCATAAACTTTGTTTCTTAGTTACCGAACTTGTACATTTGTAACAATTTGGTCATTCCATACCCGTTAGTTTGACTAACTAAAAAAATGACATGGTCGTCTTGATGATAGCCTATTTGACAAATAAGTAACTGTCGTGTCACCTTTTCCGTAGGTCAACATAACGTATATGGACGGGGTGATCAAATTATAACAAATATACGAGTTCAGTAACCATAACAAATTTTACGTTCAATGGGAAACATGAAATTTCACTAGAGTTTAATGATGACCAGTGTATTTACCATTTATTCTATCATCACTGAGGCTTGTGAAGAACGTACCACACGGATAGCACTGAGGTTTCAAGCTGCGGATTAGGTAAAAGCCCTGATAGCAAGATAAGTAGCTCAAATGACCACCATTCAAGACTAGCATCATCAAATGTAAAACGCATTAAAATGTTAGGAATCATAATGAGAAACTTGGTGCCGGCGTGCGTGTAGAAAGCACGAGTATACAGAGACAGGAAGTGAGTGTTACCAAATCATTACAGCAGAAGGAATGGCAAAGCGGAAAAACTCATTCATTCCTTCGAATATCTCGATGGAAATGGGGGCACGAGTTTTCTCACAGGTGGAAGAGAACTTCATGTACAAACCGAGAATGGTAACATTTAACCACATCGAAAGGTCCATGGCTAAAGCAGCTCCAATATTCTTTAATCCAAAATTAAATACTAGTACCCAGCAGATAGCTATGTGGAAACAGATTGTGATGCTAGAGCTTATGAGCATGGGAAGGATCATACTTTGTATTTGAAAATACCGAATGAGTGGTTGAAGCGTTGCATAGCCGAAAAGGGCAGGAACAAGCCACATTGTATATTTTCCAGCTTCATACGAAATCTGAGGATCTTGGCCTACAAATACGAGTATCTTTCCCAAGAATATCCACAAGACCGAGAGAGGAATGCAAACAATATTCAGAGAAAAAATGGCGGTGTAAGTTTGAGTTCCAATTCTTTTATATTGTTGAGCACCATATGCTTGTCCACTTAGAGTTTCCAGAGCACTTGCCATACCTAACTGTTTCACATGCAGAGAGATCAAATCAGATATATTTTTAATTTTTAATTATGGATCTATTTCTTTTCATTTTTAAAATTTCCAATAAAATGCAAGTGTTTACATTGCCAATGAAAATTTACTGGTGCATTTTGTAGCTTTGATACTTAAATTGAATGAATTTTTGTGTTCAGGATTCTGTGTGAGAAACAGAGCGGATATTTTCATCCTTGAAGTTCATCATCTGTGCTTAAAAATATCAATGGTTTTTATAAGCATAATGGTTTGGAAATTAAATACGCAGCTGACATTACGGAATCATTTATTGACAATAAAGGCACCATTCATCCAATTATTCACAGTTTATACGTATACATTCTTTAGACTCTAGACTTCTTTTCTACAGCAAACAAAATAATCTATCATTATTATGTGTTTTTAAGATTCTAGACTTTTTTTTCCTGAGATCTTCGGTGTTATAAACAACGAAGAAGATACCAAATTGCTCTAATACCAAATTGTTGTAATAATAGGCAAGAAAAGAAAATATGGCACAATATGAAGTAATTGATCACGAACAAGATAATTTGCAAAGGAAATGAAATTTCCCTAAAATATGGAAAAAAAAAAAAATACAATGATTTTGTATTTAAAATTTGTTTAACTTGTAATGAGGTTAAGCAACCTATCTAACTTGTAGAGAAGAGCCAAATATTTATAGAGAACAAATAAGGGACGTCCATAACCCTAGTGTTGGTATTGAAAAGAATGCTTAAAAACGGGCCTGGACCAATGAACATGGTGCTCGAGTGCTAGGTGGGCGCCACCCCTCCTCTCGAGCATCAGGCGGCTGCCAGCTTCACTGTTTTGGCGCTCGAGCGCTAGGCAGTGACAGATCCAGAATCTGAAAAAATTCAATTCAAGAATAGCAATAGACAAGCCGGGGTTTTTGTCTATATTTTCAGAGAAAAAAGGAAACGGAAAAAAAATTACTGGGCTCCTGGCGGCCGTTGGTGCTCATCGGGAACTGTCACTAGACGAGTATAATTACACTGAAAAGTCCTTTCTGATCCATATCTTGATCTTTTCAAATCCAACACAAATTCCAACTCCCAATTGAGCTTCTAAATAGATTTTCAACTATAATTTGTCAAATTGACTTCGAATAGAATTTCAAATAGAATTCCTATTAAGTCGACTTTAATTAGAATTTCCAATAATCTTCCAAGTAGAATTCAGATCACACTCAAATTCTAACATTCTGAAAATGCACAATAATCCAATGTTTAATAATAGGATAAACAACATTCCTATACTAAATCAGGTGTATGTACATAATCAAAAAGGTGCGTGATTTATAGGTGCAATGAACTCCAAGAACGATAAATGGTATTGCTGATAGTGAACCCAAAAAGCAATGTATAAGTACAACAATTTACTTGAAAATTTTGATGTGAAATCAAGCAAGTCTAATTTAATATAATGAGATGGATAGTCAGGGCAGAAGTGTAAAATATACACAAATCAACCTATATCAAACACCATGTGACAAAGATTCTGTACATATTTTCTTATTGATTATATAAATGATTTTAATTAGCATAAGAATCATTTTTGGACTTGTATCAGACAGTTTTCTTGTCTTATCATCAGTCTTGCACATATATTAATAATAAATTTTACATTATTCTGATATGTGCCACCTTCCCCACCTTGTTACTGCACCAGCTTAAAGTGGAGACATGGAGGGAGCTGGAAGTGGAAACTTGGATGTATTAGTCTAGTTAGTTGTCAGTTTTGTCTGTTCCTTTAATAAACCCACGAAGTTTTGATGTTGGCTTAGTGGGTTGTTGTTTTTTCCTAATTCTTAGCATAGTTTATTCTTCCAAGCAACTGTAAGACCACGTTTGGCTAAGCCTACAAGGCTACAAAAGAAGTAAAGAGGTTCTAAAAAATTACACTGACCAATCTTAAAAGTTGCTTTCATGCTCTAAGTTTAGCATTCCTACGACTATGCAAGACATGTCTCCTTTGGACCGAAGTATCTGTGAGATATTTATATAATAAATTTAATATGTGAAAAAAAATAATTAATTCAGATAAAGTATTCAATTGGTGAAAAGTGTGGAATTTGTGTGGGAGGTCGGGGGTTCGAGTCACGCCTCACGCATTATATTAAAAAGTATTTGATAATGCATTGGATCAACTAGTCAGTAAAATATTATATGACCGTTTTTAACTGTCCCAGTATTAA
>CAIGRP010106125.1:0-14982 GCA_903798385.1 Fraxinus cuspidata | reverse complement strand
TTTCAAGCATTTTAGTTTCTTATTGGATGCTCAAACTTATTAACTAAATTTTACATTCCATTAAGGTGGGTAATTGTCAATTTTTAAATTCTCAGCGTCTTTATATGCAATGCAATTCTATGCTACAATTGTGAAAATCTGAGTTCTTATAAAAAAAATTTGTAATTTTACCACAGTTGTTATTTGTTACTTCAAAGTTATTTTGTGTTGTAAAGGTGGAGGTGGAGTTGCCCTCTGAAATTGGTATAAGAAAAGAATGGTATTTTGTGTATCATTCATAAGGACTATTTGATTTTTTCTCAACTCAAATGTTTAGCCAGTTCTCGCAGTTTTAAATAAGTTGAAAGCAAGGACCCATTACTAGTGAATCCATACTTGGAAATTTCAATTCTTAGAGGTAATCAGCCTGAGTTAGTATAGTTAGAGTGCAAGTGTGACTGAGAGCATGAGAGACTCTTCACGTTTGAACAATCACAATACGGCCAAGATCAAGGTTATTGGCGTTGGAGACAGTGGATCAAATACAATTAATCATATGATAGAAAGCGCAATGAAGGACATATTGGTACCTGAAGTTCCATCTTTAAACATCAACCATGCGAAGAGGAGGTGTCGAAAGCTTTTATATATTTATTTCATCTTTATTTAGTATGGGATATACACTTAACAGAGTGTTGAGTTCTGAATAGTTAAAACTAATAAAGCCATGAAGATGAATCTTTCTTTCCGGAGAATCAATTGCCAATTGGCCAAGGGCTAACCAGAGGGCATGGTGCTGGTAAAAAAAAGAAAAAAGCAAAGAAGCCATAAAAATGATGCAGTTTATGGAGCAGACATGGTGTTAGTGATTTGTGTAGTTAAATGGTTGTTTGTAAGAGACAAAGTGAATGGCAAAGTTTAATTCGCAAAGCGTAACCAAACTTAATATGAAATAGAAAAGGTAAAGAAAGGAAGGAGAGATGAACGAAAAATCCGAAACAAGTGATAAAACACTTTCTCCGTAAAACAAAATTGTCCTGCAATTGTGCTAACATATTACGACACTTGTCTACCAAACTACAACGAATACAACTTGTGGTAGAAACGCTTCAAACCATAAGCAATTTCGAACTTCAAACAATTTTTCTTCTCTCTTTTGAAGAGATTTTGATGTAAGTCTCAATGCAAATGATATCGAATGCATAATGGACATCCAAAAGGGTCATATTTATAGAGGGCAGAGGTTGTGAGTGAAGAGAAACGCCCTAAATCTCAGCAACTTTCAAGAAATGACGCATCTTTTGCTATCGCTAGCCTGTCTCTGGTCTATCGCTTGAGCGCTAGTGACACCTTTTTAACAGTAACTTTTCACCCGCCTGTCGCTCGAGCTAGAACTTCGCCGCTAGCGAGGCGCTAGCCTACCGCTAATTGGCAATGTTACCTCTTTTTCTCCTCGTTTTTCTTCCAACTTTGGATCTCAATTTTTCATTCATTCGAAATTGGTTTTGAAATTCCAAATATACTACGACAATCTACTTGATGGATAGAACAAGTTAGTCTATTTATTTTTATAATTTGACTATCGGATTAAGTTTGAATATTTGGTCGAATTTAACACAAAGTCACTTTTCAAGTTTACACTTAACCAAAATTTTCAATCTTTAAACCAAATTCTAGCAATCCCCCACATGAATGAAAATTCAAATATTTTCATGCAATGCAAAAATATAATGCATCGTAGAGAGAGAGAGAGCGAGCGAGCAGAGAGCAGAGAGACACTACATCAAGTAATGTAACTTCCGGCTTTGAATCTTCCTCAATAAAATACTATTGGATTTATTTTGTTAATCGGTGAACGTGATATTTTGAACAATTTAGCCATTGGTGTAAACCAAGACAATAATACTTACATAGATATTTTTCCTTAATTGTTCGTGGTTCTCATGACTTTGTTCATTTTGGCCTTGCACGACTCTTGACTATTAAGAGTATTATGCTCTACTCTACTTTACTTAATTAAGATATATGAATCAATAAAAACATATCTTAACCTTTAACATTCTAGATAAAGTACTTAAAGTATCATATGAATAAGTTAGGAAGTATTTTCCCAAGTGTTTCATTGAATCTTCATAACTTAGTTGTCCCCTTAGACCAATATCTTGGAATCTCCAATCAATAAGGTAGGGTTACCGTTACAAAGACTCTTACGCAGTAAGCTTTTAATCACATTCATTTCGATATGTAATGTACTTAGTCTCTCGATAAACCTTTTATAAGTGGATCCGCGATATTCTTCTTTGATTTCACATAATTTATGGAGATAATACCATTAGAGATAAGTTGCTTGATGATATTGTGTCTACGACGTATATGTCTAGACTTACTATTATACATACTGTATTGCGCCCTTCCAATAGCAGATTGATTATCACAATGTATACCTATTGCAGGTACCGACTTAGGCCAACATGGAATATTTTCCAAGAAGTTACGAAGTCATTCTACTTCTTTTCTAGATTTGTCCAAAGCAATAAACTCTGATTTCATCGTTGATTGAGCTCTACAAGTTTGCTTTGTTGATTTCCATGACACAGTAGTTCCACTAATGGTAAATACATAACCACTAGTAGACTTGGAATCCTTCATGTCGAATATCCAATTTGCATCACAATATCATTTCATTATCGCGGGATATTTTGTGAAGTATAACCATATGTTAAGTTATACTTCAAATACCTAAGAACCCTTATCAAAGCCTTCCAATGGTCATGACTTGAATTACTTATAAATATACTAAGTTTATCACAACAAATGCTATGTCCAATCGTGTGCAATTTGTAGTATTAATTAGACTGTCTATAATTTGTGAATACTTTAGTTGTGACACACATTCACCCGTATTTTTGACTAAGTGTAAACTTGTGTCAATAGGGATTTTTGCAGAACTTTCCTCAAGTGCATTATACCTTTTAAGTATACAATCACACAGGCTTTCGCTGTATGTTTTATATATATATATACACTTGTCACACTCGTTTATCTTAAATCAATTAAACAACATCGCATTGTCAAACTTTTAGTGCCATCGTTTAGGAGCTTGTTTCAATTCGTACAAGACTTAACAAATTTACAAACCCTTTTTTTTTTGTGGTTAGGAGAGACGAACCCTTCCGGTTGTTCAATGTATATCTCCTCTTCTAACTCACCATTTATGAATGTCGTTTTTTACATCCATTTGATTAATCACAAGGTTATGGAATGCCATTGCAATTAACAACATTATCAAATAAGTCAAGTCCTTTATTTTTTCTATATCCTAGCAACCAATCTAGGTTTATATCTGTTAATAGACCTATCCGGTTTTAGTTTCTTTTTGAAAATCCGTTTACACTCTAAATGCTTATTTTCAAGAGGTAACACTCTAAAGGCTTATTTTCAGGAGGTAAATCAACCAACTCCTAAGTATGATTTTGCATTACAGAGTCTATCTCATTATTGATAGCTTCTTTCCAATGTGGTGCTTACATTGCTTTCTTGCAAGTTTTTGGATCATTCTCTACCATATATGTTAGAAAATCTAGACCAAATGAAGTAGATGTTTTAGCCCTTTTACTACGCATTGGTTCTTACTCATTTGAAATGTCATTTATAGTTTCATGAATTCTTTTATTGGAACTTGTATTTTCCTTGTCTTTATATGAAAAAATATTTTTGAAGAATATTTATTGATTTAATTATGGTTCCTTCATGTATATCTTGAATTTGGACCACAATTTCTCATTCATTCGAAATTGGTTTCGAGGTTTCAAATATACTACGATGATCTACTTTACGAGTAGAATAAGTTAATCTATTTATTTTTACAATTTGACTATCGGATCAAATCCAAATATTTGACCGAAGTTGACCCAAAGTCATTTTTAAAGTTTATACTAAAACCAAAATTTTCAATCTTTAAACCAAATTCCGACACATGGTCTTTGTGACCGTAAGCTCAGTTTTTCCTTTGCCAAATATTTTTTCTCACACAAAATACGTTCAATCTATTTCTCCTCTCTGTGGATTTTTTTGTTTTTGAACTATCAACATATCCTATATGCTTATGAGGATATTTGAGAATCTTCCTTCGATTATTGATACTTTCGGACATGACAACCTCAGCTTCAACGTCCATCCAAAATGTTATGTCTTGATTGAATACGAGAATCACAGTTTGAAATGCTTGGTAATTATTATGTTTCTCAAAGTGAATTGTCGAAGATGTAGCAAGTGTAGTCATCGAGATAGCCTTTCAAATTGCTATTCTGTACTGAACATTCAACTTGGAACCTAAATGTTGGTTTTTTGTTACTAGTGAACATTGTCGCACTTAAATAGATTGGTTTGCATGTGGGGCGTGTTGAAGGTTCAATCGAAAGACTGAGGTGGTCTGTGGTTGGCTTGCAAGAATGATTATATTTGCAACTCTAAGTGTGTACAGGCATTTGGTGTTTCATGAACATGCTACTGTCCATCAAATTTCTTTTCAATCTGTATGAGAATAAACGATCCCTCTACATGAGCAGGTTATGGATTGATTCTTCTGTTAATAGTTGTCGATAAGTTTGCATCATTTGGAGATTCCACAGCTAGTGAATGTAGATTTTGCTGATTTCCGAGCTATTTTGGCAAACGCAGGTTCTTCTTCACTGAGTTGAAGCAAATTATAATGATTTCTTGAAGAATGAGCTGTAACAGATAAGGGTTCGAGACATATAGGCATACAATGCTGCTATAAAAGATGCTCCTATTCAAGTTCTTGAGGAAGCAACGACACTCTCACTATCCCCAAACTTGGAACAACCTTCAAATTTCTCCATCACACAGCCTGCCCCTTCAAAGTAGTCTTCCTTCGACTTGATCACACCTATTTCGGGTGCTATATCTTGTCTGCGCAGGATTTTGGCTTTGCATCATATGTTAAGTGTAGACTTGAGAAACAGAGATCCTGCATTTTTTTTAACAAAAGTGTGGATGGATGGAGCCAGATACTTGGTTATGCAGTGTACTAGTTCTTGATTAAATGCGTTACATCTAATAGCAAACATGTCTTGAGTTTCAAACTCATCATCATTCATTTATGAAGATTCTTATGTAACATATATTTAACAGAAATTACGTGTCTGGTCTAAACATGATGAGAATACATTGGAGCCTAAATCAATATAATTTTTGTAGTGGACATAAGTTTTTTCCCATGGAATAACATAAAAGGAAGCAGCCAAATTTTGAACCCAAGAAATCATCTTATGGAAAGTTAATGGATGAGATTAGAGCGTGGAACTTTACAAAGATATGACTTGATGCAACTTGCACATCGGGCCTCACTAGGAGACATGCCCATGTAGGATGAAAGGTAGATAAATCTTTGTTCACAAATATTCGTAACGTGTGACCGTGGTAGTGCTCATTTTGTACTTCTTAATGAAATTTCATATTTTACTCATAAAATTTCATTTTGTTTGAAGTTGTGATTGAACTTAAAAAGATTTTTATGATTTACACATTTCGTTCATATCCATTACTTTGATGAATGAAAAAAGTGAAATGATATAATCTTATCAATTAGGATGTCAAATTGACTCTAGGAATGACAATTTATCCCGCCCCGAACGGGTTGGCGGGGCGCCAAGAATAATAATAATAATAATAAAAAAAAAAATAAACTATATAAAAAAATAATTAACTGAAAAAAAAAGGGGTGGTAAACGGGGGGAACGCGCCCCGAACCCGCCTTCCCCGCCCCGAACTGGCGGGACTGGGCGCGGGGCAGGTTGGGGGCGGGGAGTCGCGGGGCGGGGTTGTCCCGCCCCGAACCCGCCTTGCTGCAAACACTAATTGACTCTCATATCAAATTTTTCGTTAGTTTAACAATATAAATGGAACGACAATCTCTCTTTGTATCCCATAAAAGATGTCCACCCACCTACCCTACCCTACAAGAAGGTTCAATCCCCCATTGAATGATAGAAACAAGGTGCATGTACCCGCCACTTGATGAAAACCGCCAAAAGATCCTCCCCATATCAATTTTTTAAGTGCAAATTGGCCCGATATCTTAAAATCCCAAAATGAACATCAACCTCACAATATTCTCTCCAAAAATCCTTCCAAGGAATCCTCTCCTCCACAAAACCCTCAAGGGCCCTCTCTTTTTCTCTCTTTTCATTGCCAAAGCCTTATAATAAAACCACACAACTTGGAATCCAATATCAAGAGAAGACACGCACACTTGTCTCTTACCATAAAAACAATACACTTCCTCTGTTCATGTACGTGTAAAATAACATTCCATTCATTTACTTTGCTTCCCTCCTACAAAATCAACAAACCTTCATATAATCTTCAACCACCATATATAGAAAGATATTGGGAATAGAGTGTTTGTGTATGTATTTCTATGTGTCTGTGTTTTTCATTCATGCGAAAAGAGTCCATGAAAATGAGTATTTCACACAACTCCAATGAGCTTGAACTAGAATCCAAGAAAGTTCATATCCCAGAGAAGCCATTTTCAGTTGAAACAAAGAGAAAATCCGAAGAAGAAAACCAATCCAATGAAACAAAAACGACACCTCCCCAAGTTTCTTCACGAAATATGTCAATAAAGTTAGAGGATACATGTACTGAGCCAGTGGTAGAGGACAGTGGACGTGAGAGACTAAAGAGACATCGTGTCGAGGTTGCAGGTCAGGTTTGGATCCCTGATATGTGGGGACAGGAAGATTTGCTCAAGGATTGGATAGATTGCACTGCGTTTGATGCCTCATTGAGAAATAACAATATCGTGTCTGCAAGAGCTTCTTTGGTTGAAGAAGGAAGAGCAAACTCAAGCAGATTGAGAATTGAGAATAGCTGTTGAGCAATAATTTTTCCCTTCATGAGCTCCTCTCTTCCTTTTGATGTGTATCGACCATAATTTGCATATCCCTATGTTTATATCATTAAAATAACAATTTTTAGGAGAATAATAAGAATTTGCTACATCATATATTTGATACATATTATTGCATAACATGGTTGATGCTATTTCCTTTGGCTACCTGACCTAAAAAGGTGCTATCAAGTTACCCATATAATAGATGGTGATTCATATTTTTTTCTTCTTATTTTCTCCACTTTCGAGTCCACAGTTGGGCAGGTAAGGTACATATTTAGTACGTTGAATAGACAAAATTGAACAAGATAAAAGATTTAAATACGCCTTGAAACAGAATGAACTTAATGCATTGTAACACAATGCAAATGTTCATTGCATTATTAGCAAAGATACATCCATAGATACAGTAGAGTGAAGTGTATGATTTACATCCAAAATATCTTATTGAGAAATTGTACATATATATTACAAAAGTTCCTCTTGTGAATTTTGTTTAAACGGCTGAAAATTACAAGGATGTGTATTTCTACAACATAGCAAAATAACTCAGAAAATAGCTTCTCATTTCCAGACGAGGCGGATGTGTATTTCTACAACATAGCAAAATAACTCAGAAAATAGCTTCTCGTTTCCAGACGAGGCATTTAGTTGCCATATCTTGACTGTTCCATCATCACTTGCGGATGCAAGAAGCGTATATTCCTGTCAGATAACAACAGATTCAGCAGACATGAATGAAGCACACGAACATCAAAATTCCACAATGCTGAATAATTCACTCCACAGGCATTAAATGAGGTAACTATTGAATGCCAACGAAAGTTAAAAATAAAGCAAAATGACTTCAGAGTTCCATTAATAGTCCAGGTCAATCAATTCAGAAGTAACCAACAATGCATGGTGTAATTTATTAACAAGTCTAATGTCTCGATCTGAATGTTCCGACTATATAGATGCTGATGAAAGATATATAAGGCAAATTTGAAGTGCATATCAAAAGGAAGGCACCTATACAGCAGCTTTTCCGGGGTTATCTGGGCTGCTGCGAAAACCTTTATTTTCTAGTCCTATTGTTCTGAGAGAATGAACTTAAACAATTGGCGAAAGTAATTTTTAGGTTTAGAAGATGAAATTTCAGGCTAATCAATGGGTAAACAAGTACAAAAATACCCTGATATAGATTATTTTCAAGATGTGATCTTTCTCTATATCTAAGCCCACCCCCAGATATATATTAATCAGTTATGCAGACTGAATTCAAAATTCGTATGCATGAAATATGTAACTCTATCTTTCAATATATTTACTGTGGAACACCACTGCACAGCATTACATCCATGTCATGAGCCTTCTCTTTCTTCAGAAGTAATTTGGAAGAAGGTTCATCAACCAGCAGACAGATACAAGTACCTTCTAATTATGAAACCAGGAAAAATCGTTAGGATAACTGTACAGACACTCAGGAGAATTAAACTGGTTTTCAATGACTTAAGTACATGTATCAAAATTTCAATTATTTCGTTTTGATTTCTGGTTCGTGTTAAGTTTTTCAGATAATCTTAACCCCTTTCTTCCACCAAGGTTACATGCACAAACTTTTACTTTAGTTTTGTGTTTGTGGAGTTTGGACATTAACTTTACTTACTCTTCCCCATTTGGAGTTTAATTAATGTGGATTTCATTTATCAGGAAAAAAGGTGCAAGTGAAAATGGTGATTTAAGAGATACTTTAGGGAACAAAAGTACTACAAGTTTTCAGATTGACTAGGCAAGTACATTATGTGGCAACAAACAGAGAAAATCCAGAGAGTAAACCCAAATATTCACTTATGTGGTAATAATGAATAATGCACAGCAAAATTACATATAACTCAACATAACAAGTTGTTCCAGGAGCTTACCCTGAATATCCAAGTTAACATTTTAACTAATGAAGCAACATAAAACATACAGAAGACTTTTGGAGCTTTCTCAACATACATACATATACAAAACTCAGATATACACATGATACCAGAGTGCATAGACAAGAAAAAATGACAAATTATGTAACAGCAAACAAATCTAACAGTGCTTAGAATCAAGGAGTAATGATTGTGGCATAAAGCTAGAGGGCAAGGAGATTATACATTCATCGGTTGCCCAATATAGCTCCATGAAAGAAAGAAGGCATTAAGAAAACAGCAATTAGAAGAGAGGTGAATTTATACCAATCCATCTTCACTCTCAACGAATAAACGGATAGCATCATCAGCTGCTCCACCGGCACTGGCAATTATCCCTTCCCTGTAATGTCCATGTGATTCAAAAGCGTATTACAAGCTCAGAATAATTTCTATAGATAAACATTGGCCAGAAAAGTTAAAAACCATCAAGCTGTGTGAATACATATATATATATATATTTTTTTTTAAAAGGAGGATTGTGAAAGAATAGGTGAACAAGGTGAACGCATTTCTGGACAGAAAAAATTGTCTGATCATGATAACCAGGGAGAGTACAAAGATGTGTCCTGACAAAAAAAAAAAAAAAGGAATATGTATTATCGATTTGCATATTGGTGATTTTCAATTCAAATCAAACTAGACAACACAATTTTCATAAAAAAAAATCCCAAAAACAAGGCATTTTAACCCTCCACATTTATACATTAATTGCTTGATCTTACTTTCCTGATTAAAGCGACCAAATCTAGTAGTGAATTGAAACAAATGCATTTAATTATGGAGGACAAAAATATACTTTGAACTGCTAGTACACTATCATTAGATACTTGTGAAAAGAAAATAAGCAACTACCATTAAGTATCACAACTCAAATAAAAGTTAATAGTTCCATATCCTATAGATTCAGTTCCATGAGTAGCAAATATTTTATCCAATCAAGCAACTGAAAAAGTATAAATTATGTTGCGATCAGATCAGAATAAAAGCATCAACATTTTAGAGTTTAATAATTCAATACATCACATTTTCCTTGCATAGTGAAAAAAAAAAGTATTAGTAGTTGTTGAACCACCTCATCTAAAGGGTTAAGCTTTTAGAGATGGGGCAAATTTAATTTAAGTTTTGCCTCCAAAAGCGCCTCCTTGCATGCAAGCTGGACTGCTGGAGTCATTCTTTTAACAAAGTTTTGACACGTGCACAATTTTTATAAATGGGTAGTAGCGATATTTATCCCCAGAACCTTTATCTGCTCCAATACCAGTTGTAGACCCCAGATCCAAAATTGGTTTGTAGAGAAACTATAAAAAAGATAAACAAAGGGTTACTTAAGTTCAGTAGTTCAACATTATATAAGATCCTTCCAATTTACTCAATATGTTCTCCAACACTTGTATTTTTCTTCCCATTTTTTGTTAATGATCAAATCCAGTACTAAACCGTGAAAGATGCATTTAAATATGCAGAATGAAGATAAAACTATCATTAGACAAACTTGCGATGAAGGAAAAAGTAAGCTTTGTATCCAATTAAGCAATTAAATAAAGCATAACATTATAGTTCCCTTGCATAGTGAAAAAATTAAGATCAGACATACACAAGCTATGCTGCAACAATCTAACTGTGCTACCCTTAATTTATCCTGCACTTGTGTCACCTCTACTTATTGACATAAATTTTCATTTCTTACTTTATCTATTCTATTCTGGCTACATAACCATCTTAGACCACAAAAAGAGTTTTCTTTTATGATTATCCCTGCATTTCAACTTTGCCTTCAGTCAACAATACAAGACTTCGGTCATAGAAAAAAAAAATTATTGTCATTGCATTTTTCCCTTCTACTGAGAAAGAATTCATTTATCGGCTCACATTTCCATTTCTAAAAAGACTTCAGTTGGTATGCGCGCGCAATAGGACAATTTGGTGGTTTTTTCGTCTAACTTAATTCATCATTGTCATATAAACATTAAGATGAACTGCAAACCAAATATTCCATTGTCATTAGATCTATGCTCAATCAAAGCTCAGCCACCCTGAAACTTTAGTTTCATTATGAGTTGATCCTTTTACAGTTTCCTATTTATGTCTTCCCTTTAAATTTCCTCAATTGTCAGTCAGTTGACAAGTTCTAAACAATAAAGCATGCAATCCTTGAATATAGGTGGATAAAATAAAGAGATCGTGAGCATTTCATCTTTCATCTGAAGTTTTGTTGTCAAGAATCTAGCTGCTAAAAGGTATATCCTTGAAAGAAAATAAAAAATACATCTTATAATATGCAAAGATGGAGAATCAAACGAACAGGCTGATATGCAGCTCACCAAGGAGCATTTCCATCAGCCAACTGCATCCTCATAATGTCAGCACCCCATACCTTAAAGGTAAGATCATCACTGCAAAATCTATTTGACTACATTATAAATGTCTTCACAACAAACGTTCTTCGTCATGATTTAAAAAAATTTCTAAGACACTCTTTAACAATACCATTTATATATTAAACGTGAGCAAGCATTAAGGAGTGCTCTGCATACCTAGAGGAAACCATTTTGTCTCCAATGGCGTTAAAAGATAAAGCCCAGGCTGTACATGTGTGTTCACTGAAAACACAGGAAACCATTTCTAAGAGACTAAGAAAATTAAGGAGAATCTCAATCTATTATTGAGCACAATCCCGTGTTTGAGCCACATTAAAATTTCAATTCTCATTCTCCTACTCATTTTCAACCGCACATTCTTCAATAAAATAATATTTTCCATCACATCAATAACTTTTCCTTTTTTTTTTCAACCACACATTTTCCGTCAATCTACTATTTCAAAATACATTCTTTCAAAATAATATAGCTCAAACACACACTAAAGTAAGCTTGTGAAGCACAGAACATATGACCATGAAACGTCAACAAGCACCTGTCGGATTCACCTAAAGTTTGAACACAATGCCAATCATCACTATCCCCATCCTCTGCCACAAATTGGATAACTCGACCACAAATAAATCCACGAGATGATATCAGATATAAAATCAAATACATTACCTCTAAGGTCGAAATGCATTCAAAATCAACCCCAATATTTTCCCAGTTAGCAGTGGTGTCATCAAAACGTGCTGTCGCCAACAATTTGCCCGAGGGCGACCAGGCACACGATCTAACAGTCCTAGTGTGCGTCTCATCCAAGACTGCCAGCAAAGCAGCACTGTTAGGGGTAAAAAAAAAATCGACATCGCCCCTTTCCAACTACGTCCAACGCCTTCATAAAAGTCTATGATCTTCAATCCAGATTAAATCATTTAAGGCCTTAATTTGCAATTTATGTTGATTTATAGAATAATCTAGCATTTTTATACTCAAGTCGACACGTCTCGATCTCGGCAGGTAAATAGAAGCTTGAATGAAGAGAAAATGAAACGTTTTGCTGGAAAGAGCCCGTGCCAAGATTTAGTTCCCAAATACAGACGGTTTTGTCTCCGCTACAGGAAGCGAGTACGGCAGGAACACCGTTGCCTCCAGTTTCCGGTTTCCAAGCTACGCATTCCTCTCAGCTCGAATTCCTCATCGGCGAAGTTCATCGTTCTAAAAAGTAGTAATATATAACTTAGGATTTTAGGTGAGAATTTTACAGGTGCTTAGACCCTCGAAGATACACGCGCCTCCGCCACTGTTGGGGAAAATGCCGTGGACCCATGCTACTAGACGAGCAATCGGGGAGAGAGTGTCGCATTGCATTTGGTTGGGGTTAAATATCAATAAAGCCCCTGTAGTCTGAGTATTCTCACTTTGAACTATTGTCAATTTTCCTCGTTGGTAATGAAATTTGACATTTTTTATTAATTTATTTAGCCCCTATTTGATACACATTCTTTCAAAATACATTATTTCAAAACTCATTTTCAACCACACATTCTATTTTCCATCACATCATTAACTTTTCATTACTTTTTAATCATATAGTTTCTATCATATTACCATTTAAAATACATTATTTCATCAATAATATCCATTAAACACACTTATTATGCCAAATGAGACGCATTTGACCTTCAAATCTGTACGACTCAACTGTCAACAATTCTCATATACTTTTGTGTTGAGGAGATATAGTTTAGCAACCATTTGCATAGACAGCATAGTTCTTTATTTTTTAAAAAAAGAAACTAAGTTTTGAATTGTATTTTTTGGAGGATGTGTGATTTAAAAAGTAGGAAATAATTTTGGGTCTACGTGTAGAATATTTTATTGTGTGAATGTGTGGTTAAAAATGAATATGAAAAATAAATTAAAGAAAAGGGAATCAAACATATGCTAAGTGTAAGAAAAATAAATAGATAGTTTCTGCTAGGGTGTGTAATTTTTCAAAAGCAAATATATTTCTCAAAAGAGCCAAAATGTTTGAGAATTAACTAACTAAGCCAAGTGTCCATAATTTAAATCTTAATTTCCTTTAGTTGATAACATTTAAGTTAATAATTCTGATCAAAAAATAAATAAAATGTTATTATTCCTAGATTGACCAATCGCAGATATTGATGAAAATGGGAAGGTAGAAATTATTTTCAGAGGAATAGCCTTGGAGCTTACTGTGACCTAATAAATACTCTTTACATTGTTGTTGCTCTCGCAGAGCAAAGACAGAGTAATTTCATCTCATCAAGCAAATCTGTTTTGTTCCCTGATCTCTGCATCAGTAATATATTTATGTACACAAATAAAACTACAATGGACAGTCCCACCCTGCCTGTAATACAATTATCATTGTAAAAAATGCACAACTGAAGCTTTGGTTTTAGTTAGTCAGACTTTTCAATCTCTTTGAATCTCCGATCCCATTCTCGGGCCTCGTAATCTTGCTCGTATAGATCCTTATCGGTACTGTACACAATTCGATCCTGACCGATGAATGTTCTTTGAGCCATGTCTCGAGCGCTCAAAAGCTGATAGTATGAAACAGAAATACACATTTGAAGATTAGGAGAGGTACTATTAGGAAAAGGAATATGAAGACAGTATGTTGTATGAACTTCAAGCCTGAATAATACAATGCCGGAAAGAAATAAACGAAAAATCAAAGAATAACGTACAATACAGCGAAGCTGTTCGACATTAGAACAGAATTAGTGTTGCACTTAATATCTATTCTACAGAGTCTCAGCTTGTTAAGCATTCAACTGAGTACGACAAGCGTAAGCTGAGCATTCAAAGCGTGTTTTTTGAGAGTTTTAAGGTAAAATCTTTGAGAAGAATTCTGATGGCTCGTTCAATTTGAATAGCATTATATGAATCGGAAAGACAACTGAATGATCATGGTTATGATAATTATGACAAATCATTGTATTTACCTTCCGCCTCAAAGAGAGATCCGGTGATTCAAGTGCACGAGAACGTTTTGCCCTGGCTTGATTTCTTTTATCGATATCTGCATTTGTCTTTTGAACAAAAAACCATCGAACCAAAGGAATTGCAAAGAAAGAGCCAGCATAGATCTGCAAGGTTAAAGCCAGAACTTCAGAAATGTGCAAATGAAAAGTTTTCCCTTCTATAGGACTTGCAGATAAGTACCCTACACTCACGAGTTATGGTTTATGATAAAACTAAGGATGTTTAAGCACACGTGTTATGGATTTAAATCATCATAGTATATACAAGTATTATGAAATTTCTTCTGACAACTTAGCTGCAATGTGTAAGTAACTGATCTTAAAATAAATGAACCACTTAAAAACATGACAAGAAATGAAAAAGATGATTTATTAGAAGATCCGGAGAGATACTGTTGAAGACTATTTAAATGATACATATGTGATCCTATCTAAAAGCTTAAGCTTTCAAGCCAAGTGGTTCAACATGGTATCAAGTAAAAAAAGATATTGGACTCGAGTTCCGCTGCCACCCATTTAATTGAATTGTGCACTTCTTTTCTTTTTAAAAAGAAAGATCAAGTGAATTGTGCACTTTTAAGACTTTGATCAGGAAAAGTGAACCATGCTTACGGGTGAATGGGCGTGTTGAAAACTATTTAAATGAAATATGTGCGATTCTATCTAGTGGCTATATCTTTTTTCTTTTTAAAGATAATCAAATATTTTATAATCAATACATAATACACAAAAAGTGTATTATCAATTTAAATCAG
>CAIGRP010106121.1:0-26354 GCA_903798385.1 Fraxinus cuspidata | reverse complement strand
ATTCTTCTCGTAACCAATTTTAGGTACAAATTAAAGCCTCAGCTGTTGTAGGAGTTAAAGAACTCCTAAAACAATTAAAAATGCGCCCTCCAGTACTAAATGTCGACTCAAAAGCAACTGTAGATACAGGAATGGCAATCACATCTCTTGTAATATTTGACAAAATTTTAAATCTTGGGGTATTTATCTTCCACCAATTCAAAATATCAAAATTTGCATCATCTGCATCTTCATTTGGTTCCACCAAATATCTTTGAATCTTATCTTTTCCAGTTTGCTAGTTTTTAATTTCTTGTATAAAAATCAAAATTATCAGTCATTCCATCATAGCCATCCAACAAAGTGATTCCATCATTAGTACCACCACTACTACTAGCTCCATCAGTATCGCTTTCCCATCCTTGAATTGATTATTCAAAGTATACAATAATTTATTGACTTAATTTTTTGTGGCTTCAACTCTACCAAAGTCGTACATAATGCCAATACAATGTACAACAAACTCTAATTTATATCGTGGATCAAGTACAACTACTACAATCAAAATCTTATTCATCTTATCTATATTTCTCCAATACTTGTCAAACTTACCCTTCATGCTGCTAGCCATATTACCCAGCACACTATCTTGTTTTTCACTCATTCTCTTCAAAATCTGCTCAATTTTACAAACTTCATTGAAGTAAATATTAGAGGTAACATTCAATGAAGCACTAAATCTCAAAGTAACTTCATAAAATATTCTTAAAAATTTGGCAAATTTTCTAGCTCTATCCCAATCATAAGTTGTTGGCGACCCTTCTCTTTCTTTTCCACCTTCACGTTTGTACTAAAGTCCATCATCTTCCTTCATTCGGTCAAATGCTTTCTCAAACTTCAATGCACTATCCAACATTAAGAATGTTGAATTCCATTGAGTAGGTACATCAAAAACCGCAAGATGTTTGCATTCTTCTCCCTTTCAATACAACATTTAAATTTCATCAATTGAGAAGGAGATGATCGAAAATACTTGATCGCATTGAGGATGCTTGCTATTGATGCATTGAAATCTTTCAACCCCTCATTAACATTTAAATTAACTATGTGCGCAGAACAATGGACATGTAAATAAAAGTCACCTAAAATCATACCATCAGGTTTCCAATTCTTCAATTTGTTTTTCACATAAATGATTGTAGCATCATTTGTGTTTGCATTGTCCACATTAAAACTAAATACATATTGTATTCCTCATTCAAGCAAACAATATTTATAAACATTATTTTTTTGTTGTTTTAGAACATTTGCTTGTCATCCATCTTAGTACATTTATAAACAAAACAAGTTTTTATGTGCTTTCACAAAATAGAAGTTCCATTACACTTGTAGACTTTCTTACAATAATTGCATTTTGCAGTCTTCCATCCGATAACTTCGTGAAATGTGCCCATACCTCTGACCTCTCTTTAGGCTGCTTTACAACTTCTTCTACATCAGAATCCATCTAAATTATCAAATAGAGAAGACAAAATTTCAATTAGCATTTAACAACACTTATACTAGTACAAAAAATTAAAAGTAGAAACAAAAGCTTTATATTGAATAAAAGTGAGATTGACCCATCATGATAACGTACGTCGTACTGTACCAAATTCCAAAAAATAATATATTATTGAATAATAAGAAAATATTTGTAGTCTACTTTAACTTTTTTTTTTCAAATTGACTTAGATCACAATTCAATAAAAATATTTTCTGACTAGAATCTTTGAATAATATGTATAAAGTTGCACAAAAAACTATGAAAGAAAAGAAAGATGTCAAGTAGATTATGATATTTTTTACTATACACTTGATGGCTTGGAGGAACACTAAATTGGTGGCGATAAATTTGGAGTTTCTGCAAGGAGATGACCTGAAAAGCTGCATTGTTTGAGGTTTGAGGAATTAGGAATATAGGAAGGCATCTGGAGGTGTTTGGGACTTTGAGGGTTTGAATTTGAAATAATGCACTGATGTGCTGTTTAACCACAAATATTAAATACAATTAAAATTAATGGCTAAACACTTTTTATGGGCTGTACCAAAATAATGGCTATTGGGCTGGCTTCAATTAACATAAAATCAAATTCATACAAAAAATAAAATTATAAATTAAGTTTGGTTCTTGGTTCTAGAATCAGAATTAAACCAAAACTTTAACCAAATGGTTCTTTGTTCAAAGAATCGAAACTATTAAGTTTTTTTGTAGAACCAAATCGAACTGCTTGGTTTGATTTGGTCTAGACATTTTGTCCAACCCTAATTTTGAGGCAATGGTGTTGGTGGTGCAAGTGGTGGTTGTGGGGGTACTTTTAAGATTGGTCTAGTAAAAAAGCTTAATTGCCACTTTTCAACTATGTTATATTTTCACATTGGCCTATTAGAAGTTAAAAAACAAAAATGTCCTTAAATAAGTTATACAATTACAAAATATTTTTTTTTATTAGACTATTTTACCCTTTTAGTTAACAATTGAAAATCAAACACTTTCTACATAAATTTTCAAAATCACTTAACTTTTCTTATCAGTCTATTTCAACACATATAAAAACTCTCTCAACTTTCCTCTGCTTCAACTTCAAAATCTCTTAAATTTATCGAACGCTGAAGAAGGAAATATTTTTTTAATATCAATCACTTCGAATTGGTAAGTATATTTATGTATATTTTATTTCATTTTCGTGAAATTTTTATACGTTTTACTCGATAAAAATAGTTGGAAATTTTTTTACGTTTAACTACCGCAACGACCGACTGTTAAAACAGTCGAAACAGCCGACTGTTAAACAGTCGGAACAGCTGGTTGTTTAACAACTGATTGTTTTCAGGCTATTCAACTTTTTTTTATTTCGGTTACCCCAATCGAGCCGAATGACTGTATTTTCCTAAAAAAATTATGTTTCGTTTTGCAGATATGGTTGTAATACCATTTTGTTTATTCGGCGACTTCGAATTGGATGAGAAAGATCAATGAGTATGGAGATGGACAAGTGATAAACGTGGTGGTATTCCAATTTCTATAAAGGAGAGTACAACATATGCGGGAATGTACCATGATTTACAAAATAAGTTGAATGTCGATCCATCTCAATACGATATTGAGATTTCGATTTAAGGATGATTCATCTATTTTGATTCCACATGTGAAGGTTACTTGTGATGAAGAAGTGAATTATCTATCTGAATTGAACAAAATATATAAGACTCCTCTTTGGGTGACTTTAGTGAGGAAGGATGTCGCCGAAGGTGGACACGAAGATTCAGTTGGAGGGGATCACAATACCAATGATTTTTGGGACATAGTGAAGATAGCTAGTAAGGATGATGTGGTTATTCTCGAGCCAGTTGTTCCTTATCGTGATATCACTGTTACACACAGAATTCCGTCGGTAGTTTACGACAAAGAGAACAACAATAAATTTACAAATGAGGATTTGATTGCTTTAATCCGTCAGAAACATGAGTGGGGTGGGAGTGCAGGGGTTGGAACGAATGGACCGTCATTCAATTTTTCATGTGTGGTTCTAGATGATGAAGATTTGTATGTCGAGCAACTGTTTGAAACAAAGAAAGATTTACAAGAAGATGCGTATCAAATTGCACTGAAACACAACTATGAGTTCAAAGTTAAGAAATCAAACAATTGTTGACGATTGTATGCGTCGATGATAGTTGTCATTGGCGTTTGCGAGCAATGAAAATGAACACGAATGAGTTCTTTGTAGTTCGCAAGTATAATCGGGAACATACTTGCGAAATGAGAATTCGTCGAAATGATCATAGAAAAGCTCAAGCATAGTTTATTGGTCGACGGATAATGCACAAGTATTAGGACCCACAGACGATTTACAGACTTTCGGACATCATTAACGACGTCCGTCGAGAGTATGGAGTGGTCATGAGCTACGAGAAGGTCGGAAAGCCAAAGAATGTACATTGGAGGATTTAATAGGCTCGGCCTAGGAGAGCCATGCTAAATTGGCCAGGTATTGCCATAACATGGGAACAACTAATCCCGATTCGACCTTTTTTATTGAGATGGACAACGAGAATTGTTTTAAGTTTTTCTTCATGGCTCTTGGACAATGCAGTCGAGGATTTTGAAATGCGATGCAACCCCCAATTCTAGTTAATGGTACAACTCTGAAAGCTAGATACGAAGGCAAGTTAATTATTGCTATATGTCAATATGCCAACATCCAAATTTACCCTCTTGCATTCTGCATAGTGGATAGCAAGAATGATCTATCGATGTGTTGGTTCTTCACAAAGTTGAGGGAAGTGATCGGGAAATTCGAGAACCTTGCCTTTGTAACTGATCGGGGACTTTCTATAATAAATGGTATAGCTGAAGTTTTTCCCGAGGTACATCACGGATATTGCATTTACCAGATACAAGACAACCTGAAGACTAAATATCGGGGCAAATGCATCATTTTATGTTCAGGAGAGCGGCCAAAGCTTATAGTGTTGAAGAGTGTAATAAGTTCATAATGGAAATAGGACGTAAATTATTACCGGCATGAGAGTAACTGACAAAAATGGGGATTGAACACTGAGCGCAATCATATTTTCCAGATGCCGATACAACATGACATCAAACAATGCGGAGTCTCTCAATGCATTATTCAAGAATGATCGAGAGTTACCAATCCTCGCAATGATTGAGAACATTTGTAACAAGTGCAGCAGTGGTTTCACGACCGACGTGCGGAATCACAAAGTTACACGAGCGTACTAACCCCTACTTAAGAGGATAAACTCTTAAAGGCTGTAGTGCGAGAAAGTTGAATGTCAAACCATTGGATGAGTTGCGCTTCTCTGTAAAATGTGCATGTAATATGGCATACATGGTGGACTTGACCAATAACACATGCACTTGTCGTCGATTTCATTTGGAGAGTTTTTCATGTGAGCATGCAGTCGTTGTGGCTATGTAAAAAGGCTTTGCAGCGAGAAAATTATGCTCAACTTATTACACGGCTGATTATTGAGAGCAATGTATGCTGAGACTATATTTTCTTTACCTAATGAAGCCGAGTGGGAATTTCCTGACCATATTCTCCCACTTAATAGTTTGTTGCCACCGTAAGTTGAACAACGTGATCCTGGACGTCCATGTACGTCTAGAATACCATCTATCGGAGAATTTTCTTGATCGCGTAGGTGCGGCGGTTTGGAGCAAAAGTGCATGCTCATCAATTTTGTACAACTTAGATTTTCCTAATTGATAATTAGACATAGAGTGTAATGGTATCGGTTTGAAATGAAGGACCAAGTTGTAAATGAATTAACAATTAAATATACAATGTTTACATGAATTTTACAATATTTACAATTATTTCATAAATAAATGTACAATGTTTACGAATCACACTCGAATTCATACAAATCGCACGCTAATTTATTCTTCCAAATTTGTATCCATGATTGGTTGTTTCCATCAACCTTATGTCTTATATTCAAAAATTCAATGTATTTTATTGCAAACATACTGCAATCGCCCCTGCAATTGAATAATACCGTGTTAGTTCGGTATCGTGTAGCTAAAAACCAAGTTTCCAAGTTAAAAAAAATTATAAATACTTACGATCTCGACTGAATCGCCATTGTCTTGTCCCGCACGATGGCTAATTTGTCCTTCACAATCACATCGACTCTGGCAGCCATCAAGGGAACGATCACTGAAAGTGACTCCAACTTATACTTGAGCTGGCCTTGTCTCAGATAGGAATAGTCGGAATACACATATATAGTGGAGTCAACGAAAACAATCTCCATGACAATGCAGTGATGATTCATCACTGGAATGTATATACGGGTACAACCCTCCCATTATTTTCCCCGACATTCAGTCACATCCCTACGACCCACTCGGCCATATATTTGAGCAGCATGTACTCATTACCCATAAGTTGAAGCGACTGATGCTTAATGGTAACGACACGTATGAACTTCGTGCTCAATATGAGTCGGCCAAGGATGTCGAATGATCTTGTATATCTTCAAGCTCAATCACGCAATAAGTGTATGGTAAGGTCGATGTGCAACATCAGGAAACACAAATAAACAAATAGAGGGAGTTATTTCATTTCATAAACAAAAAAATTATGTATACATAATACATAACAATATGAGTCTTTCACTTACATTGTCGACGACCCAAGTCCTTGAAGTGGTGATGACGAGAAACCACTTATAGGCCTCCGAGATTGTCCTCCGCCCTACCGTGCGGCTATCTCTGAAAAAAGAAACAGAAAAAATGTTAAAAAGAAGTATAGATGAGTTAGCATAACGTACTTCACTGAAATTGTAAAATACTTACTTGGGGCATAATTCTTCTCCACTCTGTCTCGAACGCTTTCCATTTGGCATGGTCCACTTCCCGTAAAAGATTGGGGTACGTCCCGTCGACGAACGTCCTCCTCTTCACCTCATTCGTGAAGGGATATACGACGTACTGTGACACCAATCTCGACCTCTTGCTGACCACTTGCTCCGGCACGTCAATAACACGCTTCTTACTCTTTGTCACGATCGACGTCCCCTCCTCCGTCATCGGGGGTACCACCTCCACCTCTGCCACCCCCCGTCATCGGTGGCACCCTCTCTGTCACCCCCTCCTCCATCATCGGGGGCACCCCCTATGCATCCGCAACTGACTCCTCCTCGAGTACCTCCACCTCCATCATCGGAGCCACATCCGCCTCCGCCCAAAATGCAGTATCTGGCCACAATGGGGAGTGACCCCTCAATCACCCTCTCTATCGTTCCGTCTATCACCCCCTCGTAGTCCTCCTATGTCGTCTCGGAGCGTTACGACCTCTACCTCAAGGTCTGATACATGGCTGCAAAGCACTGTAACATCTTGACGTAAACTCGATATCTCGCCGCTCGTCTATCGTCGCAACGCCCTTACCTCCCCTTATAGCGCCCCTACCTCTCCCTGCATCTTTGCCATAAATCCAGCCGAAGGTCATATAGATCACTATGTGCAAGAGATCCACGGGGGATGTGTCTAGATGGATGAGAATGAGATCTCATCGGTAGCGAAGGTGATCCCATTAACGATGGAGGTAACTGTCGATCAACTGAACCTCGCTCCTATACAAATAACAAAAAAAAATTTATTAAATTAGTTTAAATAGATTAACTCATACAAAACGATAATCAATAAATTTTATTCAATTCTCATACCCAATCTCGATCCAAGATAGAATCGGACATCTGGTCTCGTGAAGTATGCACGGAATGGCTAATTCATGCACAAGACCACGACCGTCTTCCTCCATCGACGACGTCAACTCGATTAGGACCTCAAGCTGACATATTAACATTTCAACTAGTTAATGATCATGCGATGAAATTCTGAAACGAGAAGAAAAAATTAAACAAAATAAAATTATAAAATTTAAATAAAGAACATAAATATTATTTACGAAAATTGAGAAAATTAAGATTTTTTTAAAAAGAATATTTGATTAAAAAAAATTATAAACTTTAAAAAAAAGAGAAAAAAATGAATTTGGTAATTTGGTTAAAAAAATATCTAATTTATTAATTTTCAATTAAAAATAATTTATTTCATTTAAAATGGAATAAAAATTTTTAATTTACAAATTTTACCATATATATATATTAAAGAATAAACAAAATAAATCAAAAGCAAAAATAATTAATAAATTAATTTAAATAAAAAGTAAATTTTAAAATTAAATAATAAATTTTAACTTGGGCCGACTAATTTTCAATTAAATTATTTATTTCATTTAAAAAGGACTAAAATTTTTTAATTTATAAATTTTACCAAATATATATAAAGAATAAACAAAATAAATCAAAAGGAAAAATAATTAATAAAAATATATGAAATATATAAGATTATAAATTTAGAAACAAAAGGAAAACAAAGGAAAAATAATTAATAAATTAATTTAAATAAAAATTAAATTTTAAAATTAAATAATTAAATGTTTCTAGGCTGACTAACTGTTGTTGGCCCAGAAATAGTCAACTGACTGTAAACAATCGGCCGCCCACCACATTTTTCCATTTTTCTCTCAAATAACATTAAATTCAATATTTCTACAATGAACAAAGAACTAAATAAATGTTAAATCTAAAGTTTACCATTCAAGAAAAATCAAAACCATAATCACAACAAAAAATTAACCTTGTTAAGATCACTTCGCCGATGAATGGTTGTGGTGGTTGGGTTGCCGACTGTGAGAGGGGTTGTGGTTGACTGGATCCCGACTGAGATTTTTTTTCTTTTTTCTTCCATCTTTTTTCGGTCGACTATGTGAGGATATGAGATGAGTTTTTTGGGTTTTGCTCTTAAATTCCCAATTTCCTTTTTTTTAACTGGTCAAATGCCAAAGTGGGAAAATGGCTAGGACAATCGCCATTTCCACTTATTTCCTCTGTTTGTGGTGTTGGGTTTTGATTTGATTGGGTTAGGTTAGGTTGGGTTGAGATCAATGTTCATATGTCACACATCAAATAGAATTAATCATAGATAATTGATTTATGTTCATAGGTTAATATTAATTGGTCAAGGATTATAGTTCATAGGTCATAGATCACAATTCACACGTCATATTATATAGGTTATAGATGTTCACATGTATAGTTAATTGGTCATAATTAATTGGGCACATGTCATATTGTATATGACACATGTTCACGGATAACAAGTTATAGCTCATAGGTCACAGTTATAGTTCATAGGTCATAGATCACCATTCACAGATTACTGGTCATATTGTACATGTCACAAATATTCACGTCATTGGTTAGTTTACACGTCAATATTAAATAGTTATAGGTTTTAGTTCACATGTCCCCTTCATCTGCATATCCAATAGAATTGATCACGGCCTTGGAACAATATCATAGGCAACATATCAATGTAAATTCAAGAGAACCGGTCACATGCCATTGATTTCTCCGAACATGTCACAAATTCAATTAACCAGGTTCTGAATGTGAGAATTGAAATTATTTGATCCGGTGAGTACTCAGTAAATTACACCAATGTGATTTTTTCAATCTTCACTTTTAAAAACTGGATTTAAATTACATCAGTGCTTCTCAGTCGTCGTTGAAGACGATGATCAATGGCCGGCAATGCTCAGTCGATGTTCTTCAATGGCCGTTATGTTTCTCCCCCTCTTTACTATCTTAGCCAGTGATGCTCAACGGTGATCAGTTCCATCGCTCAAGAAGATGCTTAGTCGTCGACGATTTTTGTATATTCTATCTTTCCTCCGCCGAAGTTATTTGGATGTCGGTGACTGTAAGAATGGACATCAAGAGCAAGTGGATATCCTTGACCATAAGAGTGGAGAGCGGCGGGTGGATGCTAGTGATTGTGGCCTGAACTAGAGAGAGATTGATATTATTTTATATATAATTTTTATTTAATAAATAGAATTTAATTAACATTTGAGTTTTGAAAATGTAAACTTGTTATCGTACAATTAAATTGGCCCCAATTTAAGGCCCGAGATATGATTTTTTCCCCACTTAGTATTCTATTTGCCCATGTTCACACAAACATAGGTCTAGATTATTAAGATTGAAACCAACTTATTCCATTTCAGGTTGGTTCACGGGCTGATCTGTCAATTATAGCAAGCCATGGTGGGTTGGGTCGACCCCACAAGGACCAACATAGACAGCTTGATTTATTAATAATTTGTACTATTTTGATTTGCATGAGTATCAATGGGAATATTTATTTTTTCCAATTATATAAATTAATTATAAATCGTATTAAATTTTCAAGAAAATGAAATGATAATAAAAAGAATAATGTTATCTAGTATTAGCGGTGTTACCCTACCTGTTTATGTGACGTGATATGATAAGTTCAATGAGAGATGCAATTAAGTGCAAAATATTAGGTCTATGGGCCGATCCGATTCACAAATTTGGAAGATTGTCCAACAATATTATAGAGGGACTAGTTAAGGCTTGCCACTTGATCTACATGTATTTCGGTTGGTCAGTATACCCATTTTGACACTTAAATTATGATATATGCTTGATATGTAATGGCATCAAAACACATTCAAATCCACAACCTTGAATGTAGCTGCAAAAAGGAGGACAAAAAAAAGAACATACGAGTGGGATTCCTTTTGTTAATCATGGCATGGCACCCTCCCAAAGTTTCATTAGTGTAATGAGCATTAATTAAGAGGGGCCATATTGTAGTCACTTTTTATGGGTATCCAAAGTCTAGTAATTGATAAAAAGTAGAGAGAAAATTACAAATAAGTTTCATAATATAAATCCCATAAGGATAAAAAAAACCTTGATATTGAAGAAAAAAATACATTATTAGCTGTTTTTATTTCACTTTTTTTTTTTTAGGCTTAAATTGCAAACTTTGAACACTTGATGGATCCCATGTAAATGTCAATCTCAATCAAGTTATCTTCCTCATTCATTTCATTGATTTCTGCTAAGAATTCCAATGGAATACTCTGAAACTTGGCTTCTTGAGATAAATCGGTTAACTTTTTCTTCTTCATATCTTTTTCTGGAGAAAGATATTGCCCACTTGGTATGGCTATTTCAATCAGACCTTCTTCGTCTGACATAGAATCGTCCGAGCAATCCGGTTGTTTCTGTCTCGAGTATTTTGTTTGATCAGAATCTTCACTCGAAGTTGAGTACTGATCCATACTTGCAATGTCACTTTCTGAATATAGATCTTGTGGTGATCTAACCAAATATTCTTCATGATCGTCAGGCTCTTCGTCATCATTTTCTTTGTTAATTTGTATGATCGGATCATTTTCTGCTTCCACTGATTCAACTTCAACAACATCAGCTGAACATTCTGATGAAATGGTTGAAGATTTTATTTGCACCAGCAGGCCTGGTTTTTGTTTCCGGGAAGTGAAAATAAGAGTTGTCAAGCAGATCAAAACAAAAGTTGTGATGGAAATCCATAAAACTCCATGACCCGAAAAACCCGAAAACACTGCAATCCAGGGTTTTAAGCCCTGGAAAAAACACAGAAAATAGGCCATTTGATCTCAAAGACAAAGTAGGGTTCTTAGGGAGGACTGGACTGTTGGAAAAAAAGGGAAAATGCAAAGCCACTAGCAATAATTGTTTATTGACGTACTCATTAGACAAATTGTAAAAGCAAATTATTAAACTTCTAGAAAGTTTGGTGGCTAAAAGGGAAATAAAAAAGATAAACCTAAAGCTAGTGAAGATCAAGAATATAGAATTGCAGTTTGAGCCTTTTCAATCTAAAATGGCTTTTGAAATGAAAAAGAGTAGAATCGAAAAAATCAGACCCTGATCGAATGCATTTCTTGCCTAAATTCATCAGAAGAAAAAAGGGACAATGTAAAAATGTGGAAGAAAATGGTGGAAACAGGTGTCAGTGAACTGGTTTAGTATTGCCAAAAAGGCACAAGTTAAAGAAACAAGAAAATTTTCTGCTATTCTATATTCAAAGATTCACCATTCCCAAGCCTCCACTTTTTTGAAAATAAATAAATTAATAAAATAGGGTTTTATTTGTGCTTCCTGAACAGCTATCAGGTGGTCTTCTTCTGCCACTGATTCTCTTAAAAATCTCAATAAACATGGAAATGAGAGATGGCATGTGAAAACCTCTGAGCTAACCAGTCACCACATGCCACTTTACTCTAATATCAATGAAATTTAATGTATTAATCAACTATTCATTTTGTAATTCGACCTACTTTTTTCTCCTTGGAGTTTATTTCATAAAGAAATCAAAGACTAGGGATAGTTACAAAATTGGAAAAAAAACATATATTATCCAAAGATGTAATACAATTTTTCCTTGCTACGAAATAGAAATGAAACACGAAAGATAGATGAAAAAGTCTACACGTACACGGAAATTCAACAGAAAAATGCTGATTGGGAGCTGTTTTTGGAAGCTCCCAATCACAGGAAGAGGGCTAGATAGCCGTCTTCCCGTGAATTTTCCCGTACTCATACCATATCTCTAGATAGAAATGTTATTTTTGAAATAGTAGAGCACAAAATGCAGTACAATATTATAATTTATTTTAATAAATTAAGTGTTTAGTTTTTAGAAGCTATTTAATATCTGTTGACCTCGATTTTTTATGCAGGCATGGACAACAGATACCGAATCCACTCGCGTTCATGCAAACTAATTTCAACACGTTTGGACGGATCATCAGTCAACAAAATATTTTGATTAGGACTAAAGAGAAGCTTTACAATACGAAACAAAAATGTTCAGGCACCAAAGACATATATAAATGGGTTACATAACAAAGAACAATAAAAAACACACAAATCCAAAGTTAAGTATCCAACTCCAACAATCTATGGTGATAGAGCAAAAGAAAAGATGAAGTATAGTTCTAAGTGTATATATTTGAATTAGTTTCAAATAATACAAGAGAGAGTATTTATAGTATTACACATGAAATGCTGCCCGTTGGATGAGAAAGCACGTGGGTTCATCTCCTAAGCCAAAGCGTCCTATTTTACGCATCAATTAAACCTCACTAACCTGTGGCGCATTTCATGCCCTTAAAATGGGCAATCACCTTACAATCTATGATAACATGATTTGACATATCCCTTTTTACAAAGGTTCAATTAGGATTTTATCTGTATGAGATTTTTGAAGGAGGTGTATCACTCATTTCAAGTGTGAGCTTCGGATTGAGCCTTCAAACCACAACCGCTTTGGAGGGTAGGGCTTCGGTTAGTAATTTGTAGTTGAAGCCCACAAAAGTCTACAATAATGTACAATTTTTAATCAAAATTTTCGAATATTTTGGTCAAATGTTTCCTTAAAAGTTTCTCACGATTTCCTACTTTTATCATTAAAAAAAAATTTTGAATTTTTTTGGAGTTTCTGAAAGAATTTTCTAAAAATTTTCGATCTTCGAAACGAAAACAAAAACCTCTTCGAAGTTTCCGTATCACGAGGATTTTTCTATTTCTTTTTTCATACCATGAATGTCTAGATGTGTCATCATTTTAGATTCAATAAAATAAGAAACAAAAATATATAGTAACAAGTAAAAATGACACACAATGAACTTCTAGTTCAATGTTTGAGGCTGTTTTTGATTAAAGAGGGTTCTCTTTATACATGCGAGAGCGATGCAATTATCTTAATTAGAATGTTTATGTGATAGACCAAAATAACATGACTTGTTATGGTTTGTAGTCGACGCACTGAAACCCTAAACTGCATTTTGATGTTCCTTTTCTATTGTTTGATATAAACAAAGGAAAAAGGCCAACTTTTCTCGTGAAACGAAATGAATTCTTCTGCCTCTCTTTGACCTATTTGCGAGAAGAATCACAATTTCTCACCAACCTTTTGGAAGGGAGTGGGGATTTTGCGAGCTATAATTTATAAAAAAATTTTGGCCGAATATCCAACTAGGGTATACATATAACTGGGACAGGGTCAAAGGACGATCAAGAAGGCCCATATATGTCCCAGCCAGGTTGACACCTCCGTTGCACTTTGGAGGGGTTGTCACTCAGTTTGTGCCATAAGGAGTTAAGTAACGTAACGAGTGCAGCCCTCGTTTGTGTATTTAGTTTTCATCATTGAGTTTGACTGTCAATTACGCTGCATGAAGGTGGAGAGAAGGTCAAGCCATCATGCCCCTTTCCCCTGGACGATATATCATATAGGAGCTATATAATGGTTGGGATAAAGGGTTGCAAATCCACGACCTAAGTTCGGCTCGAGTGGTCAGTGAAAGAAAAAGGTCAAAAAAAAAATTCCAGTTGGGGTTGGATAGTTTTGGATTTGGACTCAACTAAAAGTTTACTTATTTATGCATATTAGTTTTAAATTTGATAAAAAGTCCGAAAAATCGGATCGAAGGAGTGGAGGGATAACAAAAACGTGCTTTTAGCCTGCACGCCGCGCAGTAAATGGTCCCAGGCTTGTAACTAGCAAGTGGCTGCTCATTTTACTTATTTTATTTTCTCTTCCTCGAAATTAAAAGTGTTGTTTAGACTTTAGAGATTAAAACATAAAGTTGAACACATGTGATGGCATCCTCCCAATACATTTTTATACTATAAGACACACTTTTTAGTAAATTCAATACGTCAACAAAATTTTGACACTTCGACACATTAAACCTTGACGTCTTCCTATTTACTAAAAAGTGATGTTGAAGTGTCAAAACTGTATCAAAGTGAAGTCATGAGAACATCAATTTTGGAACAATAAATCTGAACTCATAACACTCTTCCTTTTATGCGAACTTTATTTTAGATGTTAAAATTTAAATAAATAAATGAAACTTTTATTTGATGATGATGATGATGATGATAAAATAAAGGGAATGTAGTCAACTTTTATTTAGGCAGTTCTTAAATTAATAAAATATCTTGAGTTTAACTTCCATTCTCTTGTAGATTCCAGATTTGTGTTTTTAAGGTTTTCGCTTGAATTTCTTATTTCACATTGTGTCAAGTGGTATCAGAGTTGGCTTTTTTCATCTCTATAGCTTTGATTTATATTCATGGTTGACATGCCAAATACTATGGCTGATTTGGATTCACAAGAATTTTTGGATTGACGATCTTACTACTTAAATCGGATAGATCTGTTAATTGTTGTTGCAGGCTGTTGGAAACAATTGGCAGAATGATCAATCTAACAATAAAGAAATCAACAATGAATGGATATTTGATCCTATACTTCAAAGAGAAAATAGCAATAGAGTAGCAGTACAAGAAAGAGAAGTGGAGTTAGAGCAGGAGTTTGAAGTGTCGTCGCGTAACCCTAATAATCAAAATCAAAATTTTTTTGATGATTAATGAATTCAAGCAGACATTTCCCCGTTCTTTGGTAATATGAAGATTGAGGATTTCTTGGATTAGTTGGTAAATGTTGGACGATTTTTCGAAATTATGAATGTTTTAAATGATAGATGGTTAAGATGGTAACATTCCTTTGAAGTCTGCCGCAGCAGTATAGTGGGATCAATTATAGAATGTTTGAAGGAGATAGGGAAAGAGTTAGATTTGGACTTGGAGAAGGATGAACAGTCTATGATGGGTCGATTTCTACACGCAGTTTATGAACATATTTTGTATTGTGTGTACCTGGGATGGACGCGGGATAATCGCATAGTATCAGACTACACCATTGAATTTATTTGATTGGTAGAGCGAAACAACCTATCAAAATTCAAAAATCAAAGTGTAACGAGTATACCGGTGCTATGAAGATGGTTATTCAAGATAGAATTAGGTTGTAGAATATTTGGACTTTGCAAGAAGACATTAACATGGCTATGAAGGTTGAGATGATGGAATCTAATAAGTGGGTAATCTTTTACCAGAGAGTTCTCCCATCTGTCGATCCATCATCGTTCGTTCCTTTGGATAAAAGGAAGGCCTCGCGACAAACCCTAACCACCCTAACGGGAGCAACATAGACAATAGTGTTCGGTTTGGAAATAGAGGTCAAACTCGTGAAGCTTAAATGCAAATCCATATCCTAAGCCTGTTGATCTATGGTCAATCTTATGTTTTGATTATAACAAACAGAAGTATGTTCATCGCTAATATTTATATTCGAATCTTCAAATGTTACATGTTGCTGACTTAATCAAATTGGAGATAAAACAATTGGACGAAATATTGTTGATCAAGAAAGCTCAAGATGAAAATCGATCAAGCACTCATGTCAAATCAAATGGAGACAAACATTGCACCATTGCAAAATCGAGCAACAAAACAAGCACTCGTGCTAAAATAAACCGAAGATATTGGAACCAGATGTTCTTAGCTCGTTTGTAAAGGTAAAGCATTTTAATTCTTAGCAATAACACATTGAAAGCTCAAGTGATGAATTACTTGTGCACGATAAAAAATCAAATCATTAAAACGTTTGCACAAATATTATTTTTCAAAGGTAAGATTTCTAACTTAACTTAAATACTATTAAGCATCACTTACCTTGAAATATGTAGTAAAAATGTCATGCAAAAATCTATTAGTTGCAAACAAAACAAAAAAATTGGCCCTGAAATATTTCTGGCCATTTGGACGTTCGGATGGCAAATCGGATGTTCGGTTCGCCAGGTAAGTTCAAAATTTTGACCGTTCTGACTGATTTTCAACGGCTACTTTTTGGGTCGTCCGGTACTGTTCTGAACGTCCGGTTGTGTCATCTGGTTAGGCGTAAAAGTTGACATTTCTCACTCCTATAAATACCAACTCATTTGTCATTCATTAATACAAAAAGAGAGCATTAAAGTAAGATCCTTTTGAGCAAATTAACATTGATTTCTCATCATATTTATTATTATCAAATATCAATTTGTTTGGAAAAACTTTTGATTAAATCAATTCTTGANACTTAATTGTGATCATATCATTTATTAAGAGAGAAGTTTTCAATTTGTAAATTTAATTCTCTTTAAACTTGTGGATCGTGTTGAAATCCCGGAAAGCTCAACGTTATAAAGGGATCGGTACTCCTTGCTTGTAAGTCACAGGAAGCTTTGTAAAGGATTGGATTGCACCACAAATCAATCAATATAGTGAAATTGGCCTTGTTCCTGCTGGAGAGCTTGGTGACGGAGGACGTAGATCATTACATTTGATCGAACCTCCATAATTATATCGTTTGCACTATCTATCCCTCTTTACTTATTGCCTTCATATTCGTATTTGGTATTGGAATTAATCTATCTAGTTATTACACACTTGATTTTAAGTTAATTTCTGGAAAAAGTTTTAGAAACTAATTCACCACCCTCTTAGTTAGCTATTCTTGAGCTTTCAAAGACCACATGAGATATTTGTTATAAATGTCATAAGCGTAGGCATCGTTTAAGTACCCGTCCAAAAAGAAGGCATGTCAATTTGGTGGAATCAAAGACTGTGGACGAAGAAGAAGACACTGAGGTGGAATATGAGTATGCATGAGTTAAGTTGCTTTCGTATTGCATCAGATCATTTTGTCGCTTAAGTATGAGGGGTAACATCATTGCATTTTTCTTTTGTTTTTTCTATCAAGAATAATGTGTGTGAAATCATTGGAGACGAAATAAGCTATGAGAACTTTGTATCGAAGAGGTTGGTGAATTTGTTGAAATTGTTTGCTTAGAACATTCATAAACCTTATTCCCTTGGTTGGGTGAAGAGAGATCATTTCGTTCAGATTGTTGAGACTTGCAAAGTACCTATTTCTATTGGTAAGCATTGTAAGGATGAAATTGTGTGTGATGTCATAAACATGGATGCTTGTCGTACCTT
This sequence comes from Fraxinus cuspidata, assembly GCA_903798385.1. NCBI lineage: Eukaryota > Viridiplantae > Streptophyta > Magnoliopsida > Lamiales > Oleaceae > Fraxinus > Fraxinus cuspidata. The sequence goes on along the minus strand of CAIGRP010106121.1, from coordinate 9,041 downwards.
ATTGGGTGGTCCATGGTAGTTTGATATAGATTTAACTCTCAAAATCATGATAATATGGTACTCTTTCATGGGACGATTATAAGATCACTTTGGTTCCTCTCAAGCAGGCGGAGAAATCCACCTAACAACGAATTGAGAGTTTTTTTACCCTTACAAATGATGAGAAGAAGAGTATAGATTCTATAGGAGAATCTTATAGCTTTTATCCAGTAGTGGTTAAGGGGATTTTTACAACAAATAAGGATGATGAGAATGTTCTGTCGAAGTGCAAGAAATATTGGCAAAATTTGAAGTTTTGGTTCCCCGATGAATTGTCGAATGAGTAACCTCCTATGAAGAATATTCAAAAACAACTTCATTTGGTACCTAGGTTCCAAATTTTCCTCATTAACGAATGGGTTCGAAAGAGAATTAGATTATGAGAGAGCAAATCGAGGAGCCGTTGAGGAAAGAATTCATAAGAAAGAGTATGAATCTGTGTGCAACATCTATCCTCTTAGTGCCAAAGAAAGACAAAAAGTGGCACGTGTTGATATTCGTGCCATCAACAAGAGGACAATGGAGTATAGGTTTCCCATTTTGCAGTTGGATGACATATTAGATGTGCTTGAGAGTTCTAAGGTCTTTTTGAAATAAACATTCGCAATGGCTGCCACTAGATCCACATCAAACTTAGGGACAAATGGAAAACTACATTCAAGAGTAAAGATGGACTTTATGAATGGTTGGTGATGCCATTCGGACTCTCCAATGCCCCAAGCACCTTTATGAGAGTGATGAACTAGGTTCTTCCTCCTTTCATTGGATCTTTTATTGTAACTTATTTCGATGATATACTCATTTAATAGCAAGTCTAAAGAAGATCACTTGGTTCAATTGAGGAAAGTCCTAGATGTTTTGAAGGAGAATCAGTTGTACATCAACCTGAAGAAGTGCACTTTTTGTACACATAAGTTGTTGTTTCTAGGCTTTATGGTTGGTGAAAATAGTCGATAAGTGGATGAAGTGAGAAAAGAGCAATAGGAGATTAGCTAACAACAAAAATAGTTTATGGAGTGAAGAGTTTCCATCGTTTGACAACTTCCTATAGGTAATTTATCAGGAATTTTGGCACTATTGTGGCACCACTCTCGGAATGGTAAGTAGGGAAATTCAGTTAGGAAGAGGAGTAAGATAAGAGTTTCACCTTCATCAAGTGAAAGTTGTGAACAACTCCACTATTAGCTTTGACGAGCCTCAAGAAGATCTTTGAAGTGGAGTGTGATGCTAGTGGTGTAAGTGTTGGGGCTATCCTTTCCAAGAGAAGAGACTCGTTGCTTTCTTTTCAGAAAATTTAAGTGATGCAAGACGGAAGTGGAGTACTTATGAGTAAGAATTGTTTGCAATTATGAGGGCTTTGAAGCAATGGGAACACTGTCGTGTACAAAATGAGTTTGTATTGTTGATTGATCACTAAGCCGTGAAGTTCATTAATATTCAAAAACATATCAGCAAGATGCATGCTCGGTGGGTGACTTTCCTCAAGAAAGTTCCTTTTGTGATTAGAAATAAATCTGGAAGTTCGAATAGAGTTGCGATGCCCTTAGTCGGAAAGCCTGTTTGCTAGTCACGCTGTCACATGAGATTGTTGGATTTGAGTGCTTAAAGGAACTGTATGCAGATGATTTTGACTTTTAGGAGATTTGAAGCAAGTGTGTGAATCATGAATCAGTATAGTATTTATTAGTGATGGGGTATTTGTTCTAGGGCAACCAACTTTGCATTTCCATTTCATCTTTATGTGAAAAACTGATTCGAGATCTACACGGAGGAGGTCTCGGTAGATACTTGGGGCGTGACAAAACAATAACCAATTTGGAAGCCAGGTATTATTGACCACAGCTAAAATGAGATGTTGAAGTTATAGTCAGAAAATGTTACACTTGTCAGGTGTCGAAGGGTCAAGTGTAGAAACTGGGTTGTACATGTCATTTCTTGTTTCTTAGGGCATATAGCAAGATCTCACAATGGATTTTGTTTGGGATTACCTCATACTTAGCGGGGCATAGATTCTATTTTTGTGGTAGTTTACAAGTTCTCCAAGATGGCTCTCTTCATATTTTGTCGGAAGAACTCAGATGCATCGAATATTGCCAAGTATTTTTCAGGGAGGTTATTCGATTGCAGAAGTTCCAAAGTCTGTCAATCACATCAAGATACAAAGTTTTTTGGGACACTTTTGGATTACATTGTGGAATTTGATCGAAGCAGTACTTCTCATCTTCAAATTGATGGATAGACTAACTAACTAAATGTACCCTTGGAAATATGGTTTGAAGCGTTTGTGGAGGTAAGCCCAAACAGTAGGATCTTGCGGTGCCTTAGGTTGAGTTTGCATACAATATTGCAGTTCATACTGCTACGCTTGCTATTGTTCCTTACCATGTTGTGGATTTGGTGAAGTTGCCCAATGGTAATAGCAAGAGTGTTGTTGTTGAACATCTGAGTAAAGAGTTCTTAACAGTTTGTAATGAAGTAGACCAGAAGTTGGAGAAGACTTAATGCAAAGTACAAGGTAGCGGCAGATTCACATGGATGTGATAAACAATTTCAGGAAGGAAACTCAGTAATGGTATTTCTGAGAAAGAAGTGATTCCCCGTTAGTACATACAACAAGCTGAAACCGAGAAGGTACGTGCCTTTCCAAGTACTTAGGTGGATTACCATTAATGCCTAATTATTGATTTGCCAGTTTCTATGGGTATTTCTTGTACATTCAATGTCTCAGATCTGTACAAACTCCATGAAGATGATGAACCTCTTCATCCAGATTATAACTCGAGGTCAAGTTCTTCGGAGGTGGAAAGGATTGATGTAGAACAGATGGCCTAATAGATTGAGGAACAATTGGACCGAAAAGGGAAAAACAATAAATTGCAAATTTGGTGATCGAGCTCCGATTTGAGCTCATAATACCTTTTTGAAAAAGGATGGTGGATTTTAGTCATCCGAGTTCGTTAGGACTTGAAAATTGCTTTTTTAGTTTTAGCGCTATTTTTATCATTTAGTTTATTTTAAATTCTTTACAATTTTAATGCTTTTAAACTAGGTTTTTGTGTAAACCCTTATAAGTAAACGTTTAATTGTTTGTTTTACGCAGTTTTTAAATAAATAAAACATTTTGAGTTTATCTTTCATTCTATGGTGAATTCCATATTTGTGTGTTTTAAGGTTTTCACTTGAATTTTTTGTTTCGCGCTACATAATTAATGAGAGGAGATCATGGCTCTGCAACGATAATCACGCCATAAATGGTTATTATAGTTTGTTGCGGTTTTGAAGATACAATTTGCGACGTTGGAAGTCAAACCCAACCCATCTTTGAGAGCATGTGGTACCTGACCTTCTTGCACAATGCGAATTTTAGCTTTCTGTGAAGATTCAAACTTGTTACATAATGTCAAGCGAGGCATCATGTATCACAGTGTCGTTAAAACTACTATGACCGTAATAATAACTGTTACATGTAGTCAAAATTCTACTGATTTTTATTCCCGATCTTAGATAGCATATTTGCGACAAAAAGTGCAAAGAAGACTCGATAAGGTTACGATTAATTGTTGGAATGAGAAAGATATATTCGATAGAAGACATAAGAGCAAGGAAATGAAACAAAGCAAAAAAAAAAAAGAAATCTTCTGGTGCTTCCAGATCGAGCAAGCACGTAGTTGGGAGAATTATCTGTTACGTTTCACTTGAGCGAGAGAGGCTTCTAAGGTTTCCGGGTCTGGTTTGGTCTTGCACGATTTTTGAAGGCAACGTGGGCATTTTCACTGTTACTAAGGCAAACCAGAGGCATAAAGACGTAAAAGAATGAAGAGAAAACCGAGTCGCATGCTTTAATAGAACGTCACAACCTTTAAATTATGCAGAGATTCTTAGAATGTGTCGATTCATTCAATTTCTAAGTACAAAACCAGACAAAAGTACGAAATACTAATAAAGTTGAAAATAAGTCTTACACCCCGGTGCCCTCATAGTTTTGATACAACAATCTCATCTTTATTCATTACTCTATAAAGCAACTTACAAGCACAATGCACACTAAAAGAAACATCATCATCCGTTTCTCTACAACTAAATCATCATACACAGAAAAACATCTCAATTCTCATCATTTTCCATTCACATCGAAGGAAGGAGTGAAGAAGAAAATGTCACCCAGTCGATCATTACTAGGAGAATTCCCACCATACACCAATAATCCCTCCTGGTCATCTCGTTGCCCACCTGCAAATGCGCACCATCCTCGTGGCCCTGGATGGTATTCAGCAGCCGAGACATTTCCCCATCTTTTCCACACTAGCGTCTCAGTATCAAGTGCATAGATTTCATCGGAAAATTTTCCGGCACCAAGGTGGCCTAAATCACTTGGATCAATCTCTCCACCATATATAAATATATACTTGCCGACTGCAAACGTTGAAAATACACTTCGAGGTGTTGGCTTTTCTCCACTAGTCTCGACATCAACCCACTTCCCTTCATTTGGATTGAAGTAATGTACATCATCAAGCTCCACTCCAGAGAAACCATATACGACCCAAATATTCCCTAGAACTGCAACTAGTCCAGGTCCACCCCTAGGCTTACAATTTTCCCCTGGCATAGGCAAACTGATCCATTTTCCATCGGGAACATCATAAGCCCATAGATCATTAAGCCGTCCAGCATCCCCACAGCCGCCAAAGACATATATTCGCCGGTCATCTGAGGTCATTGAATGGTAACTGCGGTGAGGGGGCCCAATCTCGCTACTCGAGAGTCGGGTCCACTTGTTCATAACCGTGTCAAAACTGTAGAGTTCATTAAGCTCCTTGTGTGTAGCATCCCTTCCACCAAAAACATATATTGTCTCTGCAACCGATGCCATTGTAACACCAACACGAGGAGGAGGAATTTCCCCGGTTGCATCAGCAATCGACCATGTTTGGTCATTGAGATCGTACACATATAGGTTGTTATCCACAGGGACACGAGGTGTGAACTCCCCACCAAATGCATAAACCTTTTCACCTATAAGGGTTATAGCATGTGAGCTTCTTGATCCTGGTGCAGTACCTTTCTGCTCCAGCTGCATATGGTGAATTTCATCACAAATAATTCATATTTCTATCATTCGAAGAGCTTAAAAGTTACTTTAGATACCAAATTCGTCCACTACTCACTCTGTTATTAAGTATAAACCAAGCTACCATAGTTCGAGAATAAGCTGAAAAATGGATGTCGTCTAAAATACTACACAGTTCTTCAACAAAATGCACAGTAATCTTTTAAAATTAAGCAAAAACCTTATAAATTATAATTATTCATAACAAAGAATTGAAAATTGTTTCACTACTAAACCATGCTACCATAATTCGAGAACAAGCTGAAAATTGGATTTCATCTAAAAGACCACACAGTTGTTCAACAAAAAGCACAGTAAATTTTTAAAATCAAGAAAAATCCTTGTAAATTATAATTAGTCATAACAAAGAATAATAATAATAAAAAAAATCAATAGAAACTTGGGATTTCACCAAAAATCAATCATTTATGCCTGTAAATTACCATAAGGATGTATAGGGTTAAAGAACAGTAAAATTAGTTGGGAAAAAAATTGAATTATCCTGGAATGATCAAAATAATTAATTTTGTTTAGTGATCAACGCGAAAGGCATGATAGAATTTCCAAAATTAAAACACATAAACTAAAGCTCACAAAAAAGTTAATAAAAAAATGCAGAAAAATTTAAAACCCAAGAAAGCAAGAAAAACCAAACCTTAACCCATTTGCTCTGTGCCAAAGCCATCGTAAATAAAATTGCCGATTTTTGTGAATTTTCAGCACTATGTTTCGAGATTCTTACGTGGGGCTTTGTTTTATACTGTGGTAGTGACCTGGGCTGGCGCTGATTCACAAATAAATAGCCTCAAATTTGGTAAAAATTACTGGACAATGCTGAAACTCAACTGGGTTTTTCGAATTTAATAGGTTTAAAACTAGTCTTAAACGACATGAATCGCGCATCATAAAATAAGAATAAAAAATTCAGAGGACTTTTGGATGTTTACGATAAGTTTGGTGATTAAGTGGTTTGTTGCATGCCCCCACAATTTTAAATGTCCACTGTGAATAATTAATACCGTGAATAGGCCATTAAAGTATGCAATATGACCAAACACAAGCAGGCCTTATTTGGTATAGCTCAGTTTAGTGCGGGTTTGTACGGTTGACTAAAGGTACTGAAGTACGAGGATACTAGGTCCGTGTCGTTCGCCAACTCAGCCGCGTGCACTTGTACAAGCTCAGGATTGAGACGAACTCGCTTTTTAGCTTGGCAATAGGAATATAGTTCGGGTTCTTGGGCTCTGGGCTTCACAAGCCGGTCCCAAGGATGGACGCAAGACGGTAACAAGCTCGAAAAAAGAATGAAGGATCTTATGTCGTGTCTAATTTCTTTTATAAACATCTGTAAATTTATTTTTTTAAAAAAGAAATACGAGGGCCCTAAGTGTGCTCGTCTTAACTCAACCATATACCTCTTGGACAACGAACTAGCCCAAGCTTCGCTCGTTAATTAATGGGCCGAGCTTGACATATCCAACAAGTCAAACCAAGCTTGGCCACTCTCATGCTGAATATTGAAAGTTAAGTCTAGATTAATCAATCCATCGAATCTCTACAATTAACATTGACCTCCTTTTGTTAAACTTGTTTTTAATAGATGGTCCCCAAACATTCACGTCAATTGTATTTGGATCCCTTAGTAAGTATATTTCGTACACTTATTTCGACCATTAAGTATGACTAATTATAATTAATTTTGATGACTTATGACTTAATTAGATGTTAATTTTGTTTGTTATTGGGTGAATTGGGAGAAAGAAGCGAAAATGGGACTAAAAATGAAGAAATACAAAGTTCGAGATCAAATTGCAATCTAATTGTAGATTTAGACCACAAAACGATAATTGAAGATTGCTAGAGCTCAATTGGTTGCAACTAGAGGGCAAAAAAGGATGAAATACAATCAAAGAATTTTCAGAAATCAATTTTTAACCGCACAAGTCATGTTTCAGATTTTTAGTGGGAGATTAAAACTCATTTTTGGCATAGTAAATATTCAAATTTAAAAAATGATTTCTACAAAAATTGTAGCCCATTGAGTTAGATTTTCTACGCACTTTGAATTACCTCAATTAGATATCGGAAGAGAAAATTATGACAAAAATACTAACAACTGCGCAGAGACATAATCATGCGTGCATGAAGGCAACTTTCATTGTTTGATTGAAAGTCTATTGGAACCCAACTTAGACGTATTTTTTGATCTAATTTCACCTTATATAATACAAGACATGCGAAGACAGAGTTTCTGACCAGTAAACGGGTAAAAGACAGTGTGAAAAGCAAGTAATCAAAATGCAAGTGATTCAACCTCATTTTAGTGTTTTCAAGTAAGTTTTACTTCTCTAAACTCGGTTATAAGCATGCAAGCACATTTTACGAGAGGAGAAATGATAATCGTTGGATGAAGTGACATGTGGCCTCATCTTAACGGTTGAGGTCTTCTCTCAAGTATCACTCTACCAATCATAGTCGACATGTATTTAAAGATTCTGAAAAGTGATCACCCTAGTACCTACTGTAGTGAATTCTCACATCAATCACTCACAAGTGTATATTGTATGAAAGATCTCTTAAGATGATGTGAATTGGAAGATGCCTTTTGTAAATGTGGAGGATAAAAGCCTCTCACTTCTTCCCTGCAGCATACATGTTACTTTAGCCATGGAGGGCCGGCCTCAACATGACAACTCGGTTAAAATGATGTATCACCTGACAACCTTGTATGGCATCACCTCGATTAGCTAAGAGGTGAAGTGAAGTGTAGGCCTTACTGATTCTCTTAGTTGGTTATCATGTTGATGATGATCTGGAGCCTTTTCATAAGAGGTATAACAATTAGAATGCATTAAATTTTAGATTATCTATATGATTGCATATGTAATGAATGTTATTCCTACCATTTATTGCACAAATTAAGTTTGTCGCGTTCTAAACTTATTGTAAGTCTTACAACACTACACAAGCAACTAACTATCTAATTGGTGATAAAGCAATTAAATAACGCAAAATTAATCAAGAAGCTCAAAAAATACTTAACTGCTAGTCTTGAATTAAAATAAATAAATAAATAAGGATTCATATTCATCCAATACAGTTATGGATCTAGCTAAGCATGTTTCTAAAGATAAAATAACAAGAAGAATGGAAAAGTATCAGCTGAAATTTATAACTACAAGAAAGATATATCACGATCTAATTCTTGTTATTGTTCTTCAACCCCGAGCTTTGATTCTTGAAGATCTTGATGTTCTTAATTCAATCCACGTGTTAGAATCGTTCGCCTCTCCAACGGATATTGAATTGATAATTCGTTTCTTGATTGATTTTATGATATGGATGTGGTTTGAGAGGTGAGAGAGAGAGAGAGAGAGAGAGAGATCTTTCAACAATCACTAAGGAAGGAGTTTGATGTTCACAATCTAAGAACCAAATTTGAGATGTTATACTTCCAAAATCAAGTCACCACCCTAGTTTATTTTTCTCTGTTTTTTATAATCCGAATTGCATTGTTCTCTATATATTTTTGTGATAAAGTTGGTGTTTATGGAAGTTAAAGTTTCTCACTCCCAACAATTCCCATGCAATCCAGGTCAGGACAGCTCACATGGGAGACCCGTTTTCTTCCAACATCTCTCACTCATATATGATGGGCTTGACTTGATCTTAAAATAAATTCAATTATATATATCTCAATATCTCCAAGTTCATACAGGTAAATTGATCATGCGACCAATGAGCTAATTTAAGAGCACACAACACTATACACCTGCTATGGATATATAATAGCACTACAAGAGAAAATATATTTTCTCGCTATACCCTAGACATATTTTGTAACAACAGTTCGAGTATTTCGAATCCTTCAATAAACCAAAGAACATACTCA